>OZJO01028072.1:0-17939 GCA_900406225.1 Acrobeloides nanus | reverse complement strand
CTTGCCCTGATGATTGGATTTTTATTCAACAAGAAGGAAAATGTTATAGGGTAAGAATATAGCTTAAGCGGATGGAGATGTAGTGAAGGGGTAGTGTTGCTACATAATTTTTTAGTGTGGGGTGGGCGTACTACTTTTTGGCTTAGCAAAACATAAGGGGGCCATTAGGAAAAATCTTGGAGCTCTTCCCCCTGGGGAGACGCAATCAAAAGGATTCCAAAAACTGATACTTTTTTGAAGTAATTTTATGGAAAAATATCTTCTAAAGGCTTAAGCCTTTTCCGATCCCCGACAAAAAGCACAACGATCGACGGCAAAACGGCTTTTCCTCTCTTTCGCCTTCTTCCCTAGGCCCTATCTTACCCCTACAAAAACCACAATTGTAAAAACTCCTCTTCCTCCCCAATAACTAAAACAGCCTAGATTTTTCTGCCCATGGGACACAGTGGTTGTAGCTTGGAATCTCGAAGAAGACACTCTCCTTTTTGACGTTCGTTTCCTTGTCGTTATAGTTGAAAAATAATTTCTTAGAAGCTTATAATTGAAGTCCTGTTCTTTTCGCATAGCACCTTCTGGGACTATTGTTCTTTGACCACCCCGGCAACTACTTGACTGCGCTGACCAGAGCGCCTCATCTTTGACCACAACTTTGCTAGCGCCGACCAGAGCGCTCCACTTCTTCGACACATTTATTGACCCGCGCCACATTTTTGCCAAATCGTTGATGTAGCGCAATCCTGCACCACCGCATTTTTGAACTTGCTTCCCAGGGATGACAAGAACATTTTTTTTAAATCAGCAAATTTGACTTCAAAAATCAGATTTTAGAAACAAAAATGCTAATTTTCCATTATATTTTTTATAAATTTGACAAAATTTCGCATCTCAAAAATCAGATTTGACACTTGGCACTAGGCCATCCCTTACGGTCGATCCTTACACGGACATTCCTTACCGGTCTGTAGCCAGTTTCTCCACCACAGAAATATTTTCATGAAAAGTGATGTTCTATAAAATTGCCATTGAGATCACGACAAACAACTTTGTAGAACATCACTTTTTGTGAAAAAAATGCAGAATGGCCGGGTAAGAAATGACCGGTAAGGATCGTCCGTAACGGTAAGGGTAAGAATGACCTAGTGCTATACTTTTTAGTACTTTGAAAGCGAACACAGTTTCACGTTTAATGATTCGGTGCAGTTTTGTAATAATGCCGGTGGTCAATTAGCATCTTTCCACCAATTTGGAGTAGCATCAATTCTTGCCGGTAAGCCTACTTTTTTTTAGCGGTAAGGGTTTCAATCAAGCGTTCCCGAGGACGTCTGGACAAACAGGCATTACACGTTTATAGTAGTAGGATTTGGTGTAAAAATGATAAGCAAAAATGTGGCGTGAAAAAGTTTAAAAATATTTATAAAATAAAAATTAAAAAAAGTTTTAAAAAAATATATTTAAAAAATGAAGGGAATGGGGAGGGGAAATCTGTGGCCTGTTACTGAGCTCGAGAAATGGAAAACGAAAATTTTGTTTAAAAAATGGAAAATTTTCCAAAAAATACATGTAAAAAATTTTCCATTTTCCGAATTCAGCAATAGGTTACTGGATCTCGTAATCGCATTTAAAGATGAAAAAATTACGGTGCTACCGACTTTACCATTATGATCCATATTTTAGGTCAAGCAAATTTGTATTTGCAACAAGTTTTTAATAGCACCCAGCCACCTTGCGGTGGATTTATTGGCTTGGTTAGTCCGAATGGTGACAACAATTGGCAATGGTTGGATGGAACTCCACTTGATTATACATATTGGGCGGAACCAGAAATGGTAGGTGATACTTACGCTGGATTAGTGTGTCATGCTGCTGATGACTTGGGCTTCTTTACCATATCACCAAAGACAGAAAATAGGGGTGTTTTTTGTGAGATGTCGGCAAAGAGTCAATATGTAAAGGCAGAATATTGGAAGAAGTTGCAATATAAAGCTTCAAGTTTCAAGTCAAAAATTCAAAATGTCGACAAGTTTAACCGAAAAAAGAAAATTTAACAATTTTTTGAATATTAAAAAAAATAAAAATTTATTGACTGTTATTTCCTGTATTTTATGAAATAAATTTATACNACCGAAAAAAGAAAATTTAACAATTTTTTGAATATTAAAAAAAATAAAAATTTATTGACTGTTATTTCCTGTATTTTATGAAATAAATTTATACCTTGCGACTGCGCTAGCTCTCCAATTTGTTGAGATGTAGTGTTAAAAATTTTCCGGTTGTTCGCTTTTTCAAACACTTTTATACAACTGTTTATTTTTGTTTTGCCTTGTGCTTTTTATTTTTAGTGGGATGAAAGTTGATAAACTCTGTTTCATGGCGAGATTCCAAAAAGCGGGGCGCGCATGTAATGGCTAGAGAAGCTGACCGTCCGATCTGGCAAGTTAAGCAATGTTGATGCCGCTGTTTCGATCCCGCTATGATAAAACTTTTGATTTTCAAGATTTTTTATATTCAAAGAGCAAAATTTTTTTCTCATTGAATATCAAAAAAAATCTTGAAAATCAAAGTTTTACCCTAGTGGGATCGAACTTGGCGGTCTCAATGTTGCTTAACTTGCTAGATCAGACGGTCGGCTTCTCTAGCCATGGCGAGATTTCTGGTAACGTAAGATCTACAAAAGATAGAACTTTCCTCGTTATTCTCATGTTTACCATTGAGACTCTTCCAACAACTATTGGATGCAATTACGTGCTACTTCTGAGATCGACCAATTGTTCCATCCGATAGCAAGATTGTTGGAGACCAACAATAAATGAAGAGGGGGTGTGTGTAGCCCGGGAAAATGGCATTGTTATGTGTTGTAATATTGCAGCGGTGAACGCACGAGAGCCTAACTGTGTCGAACGGCCAAAGGCATTTCAGTCTTGCTCTCGCTAACCCACTAGCTACCTTGTTTGATGATGTAGCTAATAAACAATACTTTTGAGTCCCATCATCACGTAACAGTCCATTTGTATTGTTACACAAGAAAAGATTAAAAGCTAAGATAAGCGAATTTAAACTTGAGAAATCGGAATGCATGCGTACGAAAGGCTGATTCACGTGCACGGACATATAAAAGGCCTGGAGTGACATAAGATCATATTCGAAGACAGAAACGCTGCCAGTTCGACGATGATGCCACTTGATGGATTTTGCTCGTGTTTTTGATTATTTGATCGAGTTTCTAATTGCCACTGTTTAGGCGCCTCTTACTTGAATCTTACGAAACGAAGCTAGCTAGTGTATTGTATCGTTTAACGAACGATCTAGTTCTGACTATCTAAGAAACTGAGTGGTTGGATCCGGCCACTGAAATACACCAAATTTGTTTTGTTTCGAAAAATTGTTAAATTTTAGAGAATTCAATCGTAATCGTAACTACCCATTTTAGTGCAAGGATGAGAGCTAGCATTTCACTCGAAAAGAAACTTAATATAATCTAAAATGCTAATCGGAGTCGTTGCTGCTTAGAGACATATAATACGGTTGTCTTCTTGTCGCATTCAGCTCATCCCATAACCAACGAATGGTAGGGGAGTCTCCAGNGTAATCTAAGATGCTAATCGGAGTCGTTGCTGCCTAGAGACATATAATACGGTTGTCTTCTTGTCGCATTCAGCTCATCCCATAACCAACGAATGGTAGGGGAGTCTCCAGGGGCACCTCTAGGAGGAACGATTTCATCCCCAAATCTGAAGAAGTTTATGAATAAATCTGATTATTTTTGAATTTATGTTGTTATTGCATCTTGTTTTATTGTTTAAAATAAATTTTTGATTAAATACATTGTGTTTTGATGAAAATATGATTTAAATGGTTCAAACGGATTAATTTATGAATTAATTTCATTCAAAAATCTCTTTAAAAAACCTGTATATAAGACTCCCCCACCGAAATCTCTATATAACGATCCCCTGAGTGGAGTTGTTATATACAGGTTTGACTGTAGTCGTAAAAAATCATAATTACAACTACATTTACAACTTACAGCCGTACAGCAATAGGCTCTGGATAAGTCCGTAAAACTTAACGCTTAATTACGTTCCAATTTACGGATTATGTTTGCTTTACTTTTCACGTAACTTACGTTTTCCCGTAATTACGGATTACGTTTTATTTGTTTACATAATTTATTTGTTATAAATTAAATTTTTTTAAAGCAAAATTATTTCGAATATGGCCACATGGGTTCATTGTAACAAATGTTTTACTCAACCATCTTCAAGTTTCCCGCGGTTCCATCTCACTTCGTGCAGTCATATAATTTGTAGCAAATGTTTAACGCACAGTCAAGCGATATGCGAAAAAGCANCAGAAGAGTAGCAACGGAAAACTGACGATGGAAATCTAGCAAAGGACGATTTTCTCACTTTCCAGTGGTAGAACTCAAAAAATCTTTCAAATTCAAGTTCCCCATATCGAAAAAATCGCTCACTTTTTTCAATTCTTTGTGCCTTGTGATTTTTTACATTTATATACAGTGGGGGCAGAGTAAATAATCATCGACAAAATTTTTATTTTTAAGGTCAAGCGATATGCGAAAAAGCAAAAAAGCCTCTACATTGTTGTTATTGTTCAACGGGATCTATCAAAGTAATTCCTATTGATTCGACTTTGCCAAAAGTTGCAAAGATGTTTTTTATGGATCTTCATAAACTTTGGGCGGAGAAATTTCAACAGTTAATGAAGACATACCAGTTTCAACTAGAGCAGTGCAAGCTTGTTGCGAGATTGGCTCAAAATCAGGTAGACTTTTGTCTATTTGCTATTTTGAAATAAGTATATTTTTTTATAGCAGGCTCGGTTAATAGCACGTGGAAATCAAGATGGTGAGTTAAGCCAAATGCATAAGAAATTGGAAAAGTAGGTTTTGAATCATTTTTGCTCGAAACTGGCTGGAAAATTNGTATATTTTTTTATAGCAGGCTCGGTTAATAGCACGTGGAAATCAAGATGGTGAGTTAAGCCAAATGCATAAGAAATTGGAAAAGTAGGTTTTGAATCATTTTTGCTCGAAACTGGCTGGAAAATTGGCTTTAGGAAAAGTGAGATCGGGAAATTAACACTTGATTTTTGTCGGTGTCAGTTTTCCGTTTCTGAAAGTTTTCTGAAAAACTGAAACCGACAAAAACTAGGTGTCAGTTTTCTAGTCTCATTTTTCCTAGAGCCGAAAATTTTACATCCGTTCACATATGTACTTGTATACAGTACTGTACAGTGTAATTAAGGGGATACAGGGGGGGGGTATACACTTTCCCCCGTTCCTGGAAAAATTTTAAAAATTTTCCTTGGTTCCTCTATTTTTTTGTCCAAATTTTTTGACCAAAATTTCCATTTTTTCAATAAGAATCCTATTTTTTGAGCATTTCTAGCTTAAAAACACGTATTTTTTCAAAAACTTTGCGCCTTTTTTGCTTAAAATATGATTTTAACACAAAATTTTTTCGAAAGACATGTGCATCCCTTCATCATTCGGTTGAAATTTTTTCGAAAATTCAAAGATATGTGTACCCGACTGAAATTACGCCATTGTAGGTATTTATGATTTTATTTGTAGAGAAAACGAATCATTGAAGATTAGCGTTCAGTTTTACAAGAGCGAAGTCGAAAAAAGAGATGAAGAAATTGAACAATTGAAAAAAGAAATTGCAGCTTTCAATAACCGGTATGTGTGCTTATGGATTGAGAATGCAGGGAAAATTAATTTATACCTCTGAAAAAGTAATTCTTATTTAAACATAAAATTAGGGTAAAATAAAGATTGGCGGCCCCAAAAGATCTGCAAAAAATTTTTTGGATCCCCAATTTTTAAGTTATACGCCATTTTTATAAGCAGAAATTCTTTTTTAGGACCCCAGAATCAAGTCAATATTCTATGTCTTCGCCTTATTCATCAGCTCATATGGACAACATGTATTTTTTATCTCCGGTGCAAAATGTAAACTAGCGCTTTTTTCATGTTCAATAAATTGTTTTTTATAGCCAATGAGTGGAAGACGAATGGCTCCGTTGGATCCTGCAAATGCGACGATCTGTGATATGACTATTGCCGGATCGATGGTAAATTTATTCGTATAACGCAGAAAGATGTGCAAAGTAGTGATGTTCCAAGATACAAAAATGGCAAGCCTTGTGTTGTCACCGACATCAAATATGTGAATTTTGGTAGTGATATAATTTGTTTGTGCTGACAAAATTCATCACTATGTTATCAAATTTGTTACTTTTGTCACTATGAACAAATTGTACCGTAACCAAAATTCGCATGTTTGATGCCGGTAACCAGACATCACTTTTTGTAATTTAATGCAAAGGTGGAAAATGAGGCTATTAAAATTTTTGGCACTAAACTCTGGTGCAAAATGATAATACATCCTAATTTTTTGCGAGTTGTCATTTTTAGAGCAACATTTCGACCGCATATACGAATCAAACTAAGGATACTTCTTTCCACTTGAGAATGGACGATAGTATGGACATGCAGGATCAACTTGACGATTCCAATACGTCGATTTCCACTCAAGTGATGCTAGGATTAAGCAGTGATACCGGCAAGCGAAAGTCCTTGTCGGATACTTCGATAACTGAGTTAGCTTTATGCAAATTTCAATACGTGCAATTATTTTCAGAGCTACTTTATTCAAACGCCCATACAAGTCACGTCAAAGGGTGAAAGTGAAGCCAATCGATGCAATGGAATTGCCGAACCAGTTGCAGCAAAGCGATGGCCC
Source organism: Acrobeloides nanus (assembly GCA_900406225.1). Taxonomy (NCBI): domain Eukaryota; kingdom Metazoa; phylum Nematoda; class Chromadorea; order Rhabditida; family Cephalobidae; genus Acrobeloides; species Acrobeloides nanus. The sequence continues at coordinate 11,172 of OZJO01028072.1, read as the reverse complement.
TAACAAATTGGAGTCAGGACCAAGTAAAAAGAATATTCCATCACAGGCAGCTATTATGTCACTTCTTGGTGATTCATCTGGACTCAAGCCGGTGGTTTTGGGAAGTTTCAACAAGAAAAAAGCGAAAAGCCCGCATGTCCTCATGTCAGGTTCCATCGCTAAAGGCTCGATTATTGCTTTGCTTCCACCTCAATAATATTGTTATATATAATGTTGTTGTTATTTATATAAAATGTAATATTTATGTTGCCCAAATGTTCTTGTAGCGACACTTTTGTATATTTCTTTTCTGTTTGGATGAAATTTTTATGAAAAAAAATTCTATCGGTCCTCCCATTATGATTTTTCATAAAAATTTAAACAAGCATTTTTCAGCAGCACTGGTTTTGTCTTAAAAGGCGGGATTTTCACCAAAAAAGAAACATTGCTACCCCTTCTACCTGCTGAAATTACGCCACTGGGCAGGGTTGCCAAATTGTGACCTATGGGTTACAAATGTAACCCAGACAAGCATTTTGTAACCCAAAAATTTACTATGGCTGAGTTACACTTTGTAACCTAAGCAAGCTTTTTGTCAATGAAGTGTAACCCAGACCATAAATTTGTGTCACCCAGGACAGAAATCAATATTGGCAACCCTGCCACTGGGCCATGGTCAACAAAATATCACTACAAGAACTCTGGGACCGCAATATTGTTTTGTTGTTTAAGATTGAGATATTGTTGTAATTGTACATGGTTTATTGTATTTATTGTTTATGCCGTTTTTTGAAGAACCCACTGCTCTTGTTTTACAGGTTCTTAAAGATATGTGGACGGTTAATAAATTTTAAAGAAATGTATATGAATAAAAATTACCCCATGTAAATTTTATGAATTAATTTTTAATATGTACAAAAGAGATTGAACTCGGGCAGCTCAAATCGCGTTTTTGACCGCGTAAACTCCCTAGAACTCCAAATGAGCAGAATTTATTGTTCCTGATAGCTTTCATTTGACCCATTTGTAGTGATGAATCGAAATTTCGGCATAATCAACTTTGCCACGACGCAAATATCTTCGAATCCGATTTTTTACCTAAAATTTACTAGATTTTCACCATTAAACCCCTATAAAATTGTGGCACTAGGAGTTTCCTTACGCTTACGGAAACGCCATACGGAATTTGCTTACGGAAATGTGCTTATGGAGTTTCCTTACGCTTACGGAAACGCCCTTACGGAATTTGCTTACGGAAATGTCCTTATGGAGTTTCCTTACGGAATTTCCTTATGGAAATGTCCTTACGGAAATTCCCTTAAAGAAACTCCGTAAGGGCATTTCCGTAAGCAAATTCCGTAAGGACATTTCCGTAAGTGTAAGCGTAAGGAAACTCATAATGCCAAAATTGTCAAGAAAATGTGGTTATACTCGGTCAAAACACTTAAAAATAACAAAGTTATTTCATTTTTCGTGGTGAATGAGTCCTGTCGTGGCGAAGCAGTCTATGCCGAAATTTCGAAACCGATATTTCAATGGAAATTGCCATTTTTAAGCTGAAAATACGATTTTTGGCGAAAAATGATGAATTTTGACGAAAAAACCAATTTATGTTAAAAATCGATTTTTTAATGCTAAAAATTCAATTTTAACCCAAAATCGGATATTTAAATGCCTTTTTATTCACAACTGGCCAAAGTGTGCAAAAAGTTTTTTGGTCATCAATTTTTTGAATTTTATTTTGTTTGTGATTAGTAGGCCAAGTCGTTCGGTACACCCGTCAACAACTTCGGGGACCTCCACTAATTGCATATCGAAATTTTGGAAGCACTAATAGCAAGTTGGGGAGCACTAATTGCAATTAGTGCTCGTCTCGACGCTTTTTTAAATTGCGAATATCTTTTCAGGATAAACGAATGTCGTCTTTTACATTTTTTTCATCCTAGAGCCGATTTACATTTTTATGCATCTTATTGTGGGCTATAGTCTATTTTTTCGTCAAAGATTTTTTTCTTTTATAAAATTTTTCCGATTGAATCAGGAATTAAAATAAGAATTGTTTATTGAAACGAAAAAAATTTAAATTCTTTGAAAGAATTTTTTAATCTCTGAATACGAACTACAAACTATATCAGAATTTTTGAATTTCTCTCAAAGAATTTAAATTTTTTTTCGTTTCAATAAACAATTCTTATTTTAATTCCTGATTCAATCGGAAAAATTTTATAAAAGAAAAAAATCTTTGACGAAAAAATAGACTATATAAATTTGCTGAAGACCACATTCGATAATTCGTTGACCCTGAACCGTCTTGACGCCATCTATGCAATTAGTGCTTGTCTCGAAATCGTCGAGACGAATTCGTGGAGGCCCAGGCTAATACACATTTGACCCCAGGTCAAATGTGTAATTTAGAGTTTTTTCGACAAAAATGAGGTCAAATGTGTAATTTTGAGAAAGATCAAATGTGTATTAGTCGACCCATAGTGTGTTTTTCATCATGTCTTGTAATTTAGGAGAATAAATGCTTTTTAAATTCTCCTCGTGAAATCCAACAAAACACACGATGTCCCTGAAGTTGTTGATGATGTCCCCGAAGTTGTTGACGGTGTCTCCGAACGACTTGACCTACAAATATTTTTAGACTTTGTTTTTTAAATTTATTTTCTTAAAATATATTAGTAATATGTCAAAACGACAAAGTTCTTTGGACCAATTTTTTAAACTATCATCCTCTAAACAGTCTTCATCTTCTAATGAGCAATGTAAAGAAACTCCAGTAAGTATATGCTTAAAGGGGGTGCAGATCTGGGGTCAATCTCGGTCGAAAAAATTTTTTCGAACAGTGACTTTTTTTTTTGACGTGCATCGAGACGGAATATCTTTTTATGGTTGAAGAATTTTGACATGGTGTCACTTCATAAAATGTAGCTCGACATTTTTGCAAACGACACCATGTCAAAATTCCCTAAATAACCATATGCTAAAATTCAATAGCACCCCTATTATGAAATCCTAAAATCTTGTACAGGGCCCCCATTCCAAAAAACAAACACCCAAAAATTTCTTTGAGAAAGGCGTAACAAATCAATTTTTCACAACTCCATTTTTTAAGATCGACTCTGCCATATCCTTGAATAAGACTGGTCAGATAATGTTAAAAATTCATGCAAAACCTGGGGCTAAGAAAAGCATTGTAACCGGTATTTTTTCTCGTTTAAATAAGCACGCCTAACTAGTGATGCTCAAAGTTACAAACAGTGACAATTTTGTCATCGGCCTACGCGAATTTTAGCCACAATAAAACTTTATTCGTGGCTACAATTTTGAAAAATTATCGAACAAAACCAATTTTTGTGCCCAAAATTCGCATATTTAAGGCTGGTGACAAAATTGTCATTTTTATTAACTTTGAGATCAGTATTCCTAATCCTCAAAAAAATTCCAGATATTGGAACTCAAGAAGTTGGGATAGCTATAGCCGCACTCCCCAGAAAAGGTCAAGCTAATGAAGAACTTGTAGAAACCATAGCCAAAATTCTGGGATTGAACAAATCGGAGATTAGACTTGATAAGGTTGTTAGGTATTAGCAGTGCCGTAGGAGCTCCGAAGCTTAGGGGAGGGCCCCCATCGAAAAATTTCAAAATCATAAGAGTCCCCCGGCACTTATGCACTATCTCCCTAGGGGGGATTCTGCATATAAATTTATGCAGAATCTCTCACCCTTCTCAAGCTGAAAAAAAGGCTTTGGTTTATGCTTATTAGGCCTAAACCAAAGCCTTTTTTCAGCTTGGAGGGGGAAGATGGTGCATAAATTTATGCAGAATCCCTCCTCCTAGGAGGAATAGTGCAAAAGTACTTACGTTTTTTTAAATAAGGAGGACCAAGGCAAGTTTTTCAAAAACAAAAAAAAAATAAAAACTTTAGCAAATAACCAGCGCCAATCAGAAATTTTTTTGAGAAATGCTTGTTTTTATGCTGAAAATGAAAATTTTTGATGAAAAATGGGAAAATTTGGACAATTTTGATGAAAAATAATGGCGGAACATTATGCTTTTTGAAAAAATTTTTACAAAAATTTTGGGTAAAAAACATAAGGGAGTTCTTATGATTTTTTGGCCTTGAAGGAGTTTGGGGAGGGCCCCGGGCCTTAAAGCAGCTACGGCACTGGGTATTAGTATGATTTGGGTATCTCGCCGAAAAATGTTCAATTTTTTCCAAAATTGTCGTTTTTGCTTCAAACTGAGAAAATGACAATTTTTGATGAAAGAATTGTAAATTTTTTGGCGGGGTACTCAAGTGAGACAAATACCTATTGGCAAAATTGAACTTTGTGAAAAAAACTAATTTTTTTAGGGAACCAAATCGAGGTCAAAAATTTTGGTGGTTGAATCGAAGAAATTGTCAATTGATCAAGTTAAGGAAAGGCTTATGAATTCTATGGATTGATATTGTTTTACACTATTTTATTTTGCTTGTAAATATTGAAATTAGAGTTGTGCTAATCAAATGACATTTATGACATTATTTGTTTGCTATAAAAAATTTGTTTTGTCGAAAAATTGTTAAATTTTTGAGAATTCAATCGTAATCGTAACCACCCATTTTAGTGCAAGAAGGAGAGCTAGCATTTCGCTCAAAAAGAAATTTAATGTAGTCAAAGACGCGGAAAGGACTACGACACTGATAACGAACAGTTGGTTAGGCTATATATAACAATCATCAGTTGGAAAAGAAGCATGGGATTAAAAGAACTTCAGTCATCGATATACTTAAATCAAAGGAAAAAATTCGGAAAGCTGTGTAGGATAGATATTTGGATCAATCGAACGCGCTTAAAGGGGGGGGGGTAAGAATGCGGTACGTTGAAGGCAAAAAAAATTTTTTTTGAATTTTTGCAAAAAATGACCCTACTACCCCTAATTTTATGCGAAAATCGATTGCGCGCATTCCCGAAGCTTGAAAATGCTTCCCTGACCCTGAATCAGGGAAAATCTTTTACATTTTTAATTTGTATTGGTTTGTAACAATTTTTATCTGATGTTGATTGTTAGAAGATTTTTGGATTTTTGGTGAAAATTTATTGATTTTTTTATTAGTTGATGTTGGTGACTGGAGGGGGGAGGAAGGGGTTGAAAAATAAACGCCTCCTCTAAATGACGCCCCATTCTCTAGGGAGGGGGGGGGGGAGTTGAAAAATTAATGCCCAGGACTTATTTTACAGTTTTTACGGTAGAAATAAAGTTTGAGATAATAATTTTGGTTTTACGACTCAAATAAATAATAAAGGTATTAACCGAGTTGAAGTACAATTTATGCTTGAATAAAAACATTTTATTTCATAAATAAAATTACCTATTATAAATGCAAAATTTAAATAAATGACCATGATTGGTAAAATAATTATAAAGTGAATTTGAATGTCTTTTATGATGATGCAAAAGAGGGGTAAAGCTTTTCATATGGCGCCAAAATATTTTTTTAAACGAAATGATTATTTTAGGAGAAACGGTATTTTTGAATTTAATGAAAATAACTAACATTAGGATTTGTAAAAAAAATACAAAAATTTCGGGAAAAGACATAAGTGGGACCTTTTTTTGATCGTCGACCTCCCTCCCCCTCTATCTTTGGTCAGACCCCCCCTAATTTTCGGAAATGTGGACCTCCCCCCCCCTATCCACCTATGTCTGCCCCACTCCCACCCCCACAATTTCAATATCAGGTAACTTCAGTTTTTCGCTGTGATGCAATTTAAAAAAATTTGTTAAATTCATCACAGCGAAAAACTGAAGTTGCCTGATATTGAAGTTTGCGTAAAAATTTTCCTCATACACTCTTCAATAATACAGAAAAAAACCGCGTCGAAAACGGATTCAAAGAAAAAGATATGTTCAAAAATCATTTTCTGCGATATTCTTGGCCACCCCTCCCCCCCCCCCCCCCCCGATACAATAACGTCCTCGTTCTGGGGAGGATGTGGCTACGCCACTGGTCTTCACTGATTATTAGTCCAAACTATATTAGAAGACTGCTTTTTAAACATTTTCTTACTGCCTGCATATAAATATCGAAAAAATTGAGCGAGTACAAGGCGATACTCCGTAATAATCGTCAATATGAAAAGGGAATCAAGAAATATCGCAAACAAGTACGCTACAGCTTTAATGGCGGAATAGACAAAGATCGAGATCTTAGTTTTTGATGGGTCCATTTGTGCATTAGCATAATCTCTAATGCTATAATTATAAGGGAGTGTTTCCGTAAGAACAAGAAAGAATATTTTAATAACTGAAGTAATATTTAAGAGAACTAGTACAATAGCTACACGCAGCGTGCTAAGAATTGATTTGGTGCCTTGCTTCAGTTTCAAACGGATGCGCAACTGCACTAGAATCTTAATGATCAATAAGCTGGATAAAATAAAGGAAATAATTTCGCTGGACGCGGCGCAAATTACAACCTGAAGCACGATATACACATTAGTTTGTTGATACCAATAAAAGACAATATAATTTTTGAAATTCGCTTCTGCGTAGAGAGTATCCGCAAAAAGTGGTGGGAATTCAGACAAAACGGCGGAATTTACACGTGCTTGATAGCCGTTTGTGTTGTTCTTATATTCGTGGGCCATTTTATTCAGCAAAGTGACATTAAATGTATCAAAGAAAATCTCGAGACCAACATTCAATATAATAGCGAGTAGGTCAAAAATTAGAATAATTGGGATCAAAGTTTTCCTATTGACTAACCCATCGTAGTGAAACGGAAAGTAGATACCGATAAATCGAATAAATGTTAAAAGAAGCACTGCAAAATAAGTCATTTTATGGCGCAAACCTGGGTTACGAAAACCCGGGTTTTTGTCATAAACCTGGTTTTCAAAACCCCAAGATGAAGGTAAGGCCCCTGGATACGAAGGACCCTTCGTACTTAAAAATTGGAAAAAAATTTAAGGACGACCTCGTATTTTGGGGTGGATTCACTGTACCATTACGAAGGGGTATTCTAAAATACGAAGGACCATTTTTTCAAAAAAATAAGGGGACTTATAATTTTGTACAAAAATTTTAGAAAATTTCGGAAACAAACATAAGGGGGGATCCTTATGTTCTAGACCCCTTCGTATTTTGGCCAAAAATATATACTCCCCTTGTTCATGTATGTGTTGCGCCCGATCCTGAATTTCGCCCGATTCTGAATCGGGCGCCCGATCTTGAACGAAAATATTTTCTCTTCAATACACTCTTATTTCCCTGAATCAGGGTCAAGGAAGCATTTTTAAGCTTCGGGAATGCGCGCAATCGATTCCCCGCCTAGAAATTAGTCTAAAAAGTCGGTTTTTAGAAGAGAAATATAAAATTTTTATATCTTCGCTTCAATACACACCCTTATTTCCCTGATTCAGGGTCAGGGAAGCATTTTCAAGCTTCGGGAATGCGCGCAATCGATTTTTCGCATAAAATTAGGGGTAGGGTCATTTTTTGCAAAAATTCAAAAACAGATTTTTTTTTGGCCTTCAACGTACCACAATTTTACCCCCCCCCCCTTTAATAAAGAAATGGGGATATCTCGAAAGCTCTAAAGCAGTTTCACACGGCTGACCAAACTGTACAAAAAGTTGCGAATAATGTTATTGAAACGAAAACTATTAAAAATGTCAAAAAGTAGCTCTTAGAAAAACTCAATTAGTTATTTCCGACCACCCTGTATAAATTGTTTCCACAAGATTTCTCTGTTAGCGTTTTACGACATTAATGGCACGCTTTTGTTTGCGATAGGGTCAAACCATAAAGATGGACGCTAAAAAGAATAATAAGTTAGTTTTCTACCAGGGCTTGCGGGCTCTATTACACATTGACCGTCTAATCTATTTTTAACCGTCCAATGAAATTTTTAACCGTCCAATCGGAATTTAACCGTCCAAGCAAAATTTAAATGTCCAAACAAATTGTACCAATTTATGTTTCGCCGTTTTCAGAGAACAAAAAGATATTCCAACATTTATTAGAGGAGATTCGAGAACAATACCCTCCTTAGACTCAGGTTTAGGCTTAAGCTTAAGATTAGTTCAGGACTTGAGCTTGACTTTATAAATCTTTTTAAGAAAACAGTCTAACAAAATCTGCTACAAATCCTGAACTCGGGATTTCCAGAAAAACAGACTTTATGTTAAAAAATCGATGATAGATGTAGTGTTTCTATGAGACGATATCTCCAAAGTTCGAACTTCCCGCGGCACTAGGCAAACTGAGTATGTAATATGAAATTTGGACGCAAAAGAAACATATCTGAGCATTTGAAATGGTGTGAAACCTTTAAAAGGTCAATTTCAGCCCATATTAATGAACGCGGAACCCGGAGTTTTTGCGAAAAACCTAATTTTTCGACAACTTTTTCCACTAAATGATCCCATACACTAATATAAAAGTTGTACCAGCTTTCCAAAGACACCAAGATTATCGAAATTGGATTTAAGCGTCAAGAGATATGTTCAAAATACTAAAGTGTAAAAAACACCTGTTATGTCCAACATTCATATGGGTCGAAATTGACCTTTTTAAAGGTTTCACACCATTTCAAATGCTCAAATATGTTTCTTTTGCGTCCAAATTTCATATTACATTCTCAGTTTGCCTAGTGCCGTGGCAACCCCAAAAAGTTCGAATTTTCGAGAGATCGCCTCTTATACTTTGTATATAAAATTTATTACGGTCAATATAAACTTAATTACAGTCAAACTTCAATATAACGACACTCTTCATTCGACTTTTCAACATGGGGAACTCGAATCAAAAGGAATTTTTTGATTTTGACCATTGCAAGGTAACCCCCTACGAAGAGCAACACACACATGTGGCATCGGATTTTCCACTTTTTAAAATTTTTCTCTAATTCTTGATCAAATTTTTGTCAACGGTCTCTTTTAATGTTGTTTCTACACTCGTTTTTGGTCCTTTTAACAAAAAGAATTTCGATCAAAATAAAAAATTTTAAGTGGCAGTCTCTAGTCATAACTTTAAAAACTTTCGAAAACTTCGAAAAATTTCATGTCAATTTGTTAGGGCTCATCCTTGAGTTGTCGTTATGTCGAGGTTTATCTGTATTAAAAATCAAAAACATTTTCAGCTGTAACTATAAAGATCTGTTATTCAAATTTGCTGTGAAGGGTTTGTTTCATTTGATATTACATTTGAAGGTGGGACCAAATATGTTATTGCAAATTTAAATCCATAAAATTCTAGATACGAGCGCCGAACAATGTCACTAAAACAATTTTTTGATGGCAATCAATTTTTGTTTTTGGTGAATTTTTAGACAATAAAGCCTTTATACTTTTTTGTGACCATGTATACCTGCAAAGAAACAAAAATATCGAATTTGAAAATACCAACATATCGACTATCCAAATAAATTGATTTAGTGTCACGCCGTACAACATTTGATTATTTGTATTTTTTGCAGCAATAATCAAGATATACCAGACCAATAGAAATGCTTGGAAGATAAACATAAAGAAGGAAAAAACTAAAGATATTTGCTCATTTTTTGTAAATAAGAGAAGAAGAGAGATCTTTTTCCCCAATCATGACAGGTTCCCTTTAAAAAAGTATAAATATGAGCCTAGGAAAATGGTGTTGGATAGATTTTATTAGGAGCTTAGCTAAAGTATAGGGTCAGGTAAGATCCTCCCCCCCCCCCATAAATGTTGAAATATGGGTGGAGTCATACCTGTGATACCTGTTCGGGAGAGGAGATTTAACACACCCAAAAAGGGGTCACCCAAGCCCAAAGTTATTAGTCTTGGTCAAGAAAAACTCCGATAAGTTTGATCAAAGAGGAAACTAAGCTCAGCTCCTTAAGGTTGGTTTTAATTATACGAAAATATTTTTTCTTGTAATATTTTATATTTCTTTTTGTAATATAAATATTTTTTGTAATGTTTTTTGGATGTAATATCGAGTATTTCTTTTTGGCTTTAGGCTCAGGACTTGGCTTAGGATTAAACCTAGGGCCGTCGTAATTTTTTAAAAACGATAATTCGCTCTTCCATACAAGACAAGCAGAGCTGTAGTAGCTTCTAGAACATACACAAAACATACGAACACCCACCACACGGATATACAGAACTCAAGGGCCTCGATGGGATTATTTAGATTTCGATTAAAGTATACTTAGGAGTCGTATATCATGCATAGCCTTGGACTTTTGAAAGATCGTATATTTTTTCAGCATTTTTCTAAAGCATATGATAGTGTATATATCAAAGCCGACCGTTAAAAGACCAGTAATAAAATAGAAAATACATGAGCGCGTAAAAAAGAACTAAAATGGGTTTTCTAATAAAGAATATCACATCGGACAATTTTCGTTTCAAAGTGTTCCCAAGAACAAATTCGCATGGTCTCTAGAATCCACTTTTCATGTCCCGGGTTCGAATATAATCACTAAGCCATGCAGGTTTGTCATTGTGAACACTTGAAACGAAAATCTTCCGCTGTGAATTATGTTTAAAAGGCAATATCTCGAAATATCGCAGATAGCTCTTGAGGGGGTGGGAGTACGCCAAAAAGTGGCGCCACAAACTTGAAGCCTATTATTTTTAAATACTTAGTGAGTGATTAACAAAAACGTAAAAATTAGTTCCGTGCCTTTATACTTCTGGAGAAATCGAGGATCATGTTTGGCAAAAATTGGCATCTGGATCATTTTAGTATTTCTATCATAACTTTTTTTTCTATAAATGCATTTCCCACAATTTAAAGCACATTTTTATTGCCCTTTCCAACGACACCAAAACTATGTCCCAAGCCTTTGTAGTTGTCGAGAAAAGTAACTTTCTTTCTATATATCACTATTTTTTATCCTTTCAAAAAATCACTTTTTGAGCTCTAGCTCGAAATTTCCTGAAGATGCAGGTATCGAGCTGCACATAAAAATAAACAACCAGAATTCCTGGTCGACATGCCTGATCAAGTACCATTTCAAAAGCCGAGCATCCAAAAATGTCTCCATAGATAAAACTGAAGGAGGTAAAAAATTGAAAATTCTTTAGATTAGCGAAATTTGCCATAATTTGTATATATTCGGAAAATTCATGAAAAATGGAGCATTTTTTGTTTTTACAGTAAATTCTGAATCGTTGTCGAGATAATCGCGTTTGAAGTTGGCGATTTTTTTGAAATTTGTTT
>OZJO01028067.1:0-59252 GCA_900406225.1 Acrobeloides nanus | reverse complement strand
TTAGAAAATTCAAAAAATACACGTAAAATCAATGGTATTGAGCTTCGGACATGGTTTTGAATTTTTTAGAAATCGAACTTTGACTCGAAATGATTTTTAAAAACTTTCCCATGCGTTAATCTCACTAAATAAATTCAAATTGGAGCGCTTTCTAGGATTTTTCTGACAGAAAAAATCTTCTGACAGAGATGCAGTCACGATTCTTACCCCCCTTTAATATAACGATTCCTTCACTGAATCAGGGTCAAAGAAACGTTTTCGCAATTTGGGAGTGTTCACAATCGATTTCCCGCATAGAATTACCTCTAAAAATGATCATGTTAGGAATTTTTTACATGAAATAGTCCATAATTTATACCCCTTTAAAGGTAGCATCCTTAAAAAAGTAGATGTATGTCGTTGGCTTTGGCCTTTTTTCTTTGAAACACTCTCTACTTATCCATAAAGTCTAGGCTTGTCCCTTCAATGGCCATATACGCACAACTGTTAATAAATTGAGAGCCAAAAAATATCACCTTTAATAAGTTAAGGTAATTGTGGGCGGGGTCCGAATTGTTTTTGAAAAATGTAAGAGGTCTAGGTTCCTGCCTCACATAGTACGAGGTGGTCTGGAAAATTGTTGGCAAAAAATCACAGATCTGCCGTTTATAACAAAAAATGGCATTTTTAGTCATTTTTTGCCCAAAATTGCCTGTTTTTAATCATGTCTATCATAAAATAACTGGCGACCAAAAAATTGAGAGGGGATCTCAACTTTAATTCAAAATTCAGGAACTAAATTTATTGACTACATAGAATTACTTATACGTTGCTAGTTCCAAATATTTTATTTTTCTCTTACAATATTTGGTTTTAGGAAAAAATATTCTTAACAATCGAAATTTTCAAAACTTTTCATGGACTCTGAAAGAGCATGGTCGAGTTTATTTACCTACAAAAAATATTTAAAAAATGATTTATACTATTCATATGTAAAAAAACATGTAAAATAATAAACAAATTAAAGGGGGGTAACAATCGGGGCCGGTTCTCCGGACGTCAATTTTTGACAAAAATCAACCTTTTAATACCCTAAATGAATTTTTTGGAAAAAGTGATGTTCTACAAAGTTGTTTAGAATTTTAAGGGGAACAACTTTGTAGAATATCACTTTTTCCGGAAAATTCATTTAAGGTGTTAAAAAGTTGATTTTTGTCGAAAATTGACGTCCGGAGAACCGGCTCCGATTGTTATTCCCCCTTCAAGATGTTTACTTGAATGGCTAAAATAGCTCAATGGTAGTGCTCGTAACTTCGGTTCCAAGGATAGCAGGATCTAATCCTATACGCAGCGATTTGATTTTGCCGCATAATAGTATGCTAACTTCTAATACTCTAAGTCTAAAAATATAAATTGTTTTTCATGTTTTTATAGGTAAGTAAAGTCGACCATGCTCTTTCAGAATCCGCGAAAATTTTTGAAAAATTCGATTATTAAGGGTGTTTGTCCTAAAACCAAATATTGTTAGGCAAAAATAAAATATTAGGGACTTTTATTTTTTGGCAAAGTCACCTTGTTTGATGCTCATTTAACCTATCAACGTTTAAAGGGGGTGGAGTAAGAATCGTGATTGCATCTCGAAAAAAAAGTTTTTTTCTCTAAATTGGCTGATTTTTGGTACTCGGGGGTTTTCGGGCACGAGAAATCGATTGCGCGCATTGAAAAATTCTGAAAAAATTTTTCGGAGGNTTACCCCCAAAAATAATTTTGTTGGGGTTAAAACTTATAACCCCTAATTTTGACGCATTTTTTTCAATTTTTTGACCCCCGAAAAATTTTTTCAAAATTTTTCGATGCGCGCAATCGATTTCTCGTGCCCGAAAATCCCCGAGTACCAAAAATCAGCCAATTTAGAGGAAAAAATTTTTTTCGAGATGCAGTCACGATTCTTACTCCCCCCTTTAAAAAAATTCGCATCGAAACATTCGCCAGCGTTCCGGAGATATTGCTAAAACATTGGTGTAAACAATTGCGTGAGCCACTCTGTATATTTTTAGTCGACTTTTATGTTGCGTAAATAAATATATATGAATAGATTAGTGATCAAGCAATAGAATCATATGGCGTAGCAATAGAATCATATGGCACAGTTTTACTTGTTATAAAGTTTATGTTGCTATGTATGACTTCGATCATGTTGACCACGTAAGTCGCTTTAAAAAATTTTATAGAAAGTCTTTTGTCTTTTATTAGTTGCAAAACCGTAAAACAAATGGAATAAACATTATTGCAAATTTTAAAAGTGTTTATTGCAAAAGGCCGGAAATGTGATTGAACTAAATTGTACTCATATTTACATATGTGTTTGTATATAACTGAAAGTTAAAGAAAAGAAAACCTCATTGTTGGTTACATTTGAATTGAAAGAATTTTTTCTTGCAAATGTGATTTTGTCATCGAATGAAGGATTCGAAATTCGAAGTCTCGTTAGTCCTAGCACTAGCCTTTTTGGGAGCACATTTGGTAGAGATTGATGCATTTCCAGTCCCTCTACAATATCAGATTCACTATGGCGATGTGCTTAGGTATATTTTTTTACTCCTCCACAGGTTGGTGCTTCATTTTGTACAACCGTAAGTAACCTCCAAAACATAAAAAAAACCTCCAAAGTCAGCCAAAACATAAGGTTATGCACAGTGTACCCTCTTCCCTACATCACTGTGTCGGACCATTTTGTGTAAAAAGTTCTCAAAAATAGGGTTGTCATAAATTTATGCTAATGGACTCTTATCTAGAATAACCTTATTAGGGGTTTTTTATACGAGAATTTGATGCGCATTATCGAACCAAAAATGCTCCTCCGGTTGATCCTTATTTTTTCGAACCATTAAGGCAGACTCGAGGTGGACCGAGATGAGGGACTATTTTCCACCGCTAGTGTGTACAATGGCATAATTGGTAATAATTTCAACAGTCAGATGAGGGGAGCACCTGGAAATTTCGATTTTTTCATGAAATTTTTGAAAAAAAACCATAAGGGGGTCATAAAAATCATATTAAAAAATTTTCCATTTCATAAAACGGTGACGTCACCATTTTATGCACATAAAACTGTGACTGAATTGCATAAAACGATGACAGCCTCCGTTTTATGCCCATACAATGGAGGAACAACCATATTATATGCTTAAAAAGGTGAAAATCACTAGAGTGCAAATATAAGGATCGAAATTCCTTTTTTGCCTTCCCAATTTGAGGGTCCATATGCAAATTTTTGTACAAAATTTTTTAAATATTCATCTCTCGGATAAGAAGGGACCATTATAAAAATTTGCGTGCTTCATGCGCAAATTTTTTTCTAGTTTTTGCCTGACCCTTGCTATTTTGCTAGGTACCCCCACCCAATTTGAGGAGGGGATGGATGGGGGACTTAAAGACGGGAATCAATGTAAAAATGTTTCGTCGAAGGATTAGGCTGGATTTAAAAAAATTGGAGCATAAAAAATTTCATCATTGTTTCATCGATTTTTTCGTAAAATTGTTCTAGACCAGATTTTCGAAATCACATTTAAATCGGATGTTACACTTGGGATCAAGTTTTCAGTAGTTCCCGTCGTCTAGGCTAAAAATTTTTGCGCGTATTTTTCTCGGCGTCTAAAAAAGCCCCATTGTGAAAAAATTTCATCCGAAATGGACTTTTCCTTGAAGATATCGATATTTAAAGATTTTCTTGCAAAAATTTGCATATATACCCTCAAATTGGGAAGGCAAAAATATTAAAACTTCGAGGCTAGAGAGTTTCGAAATTATCAACAACATTTTCTCCCATAAAAAATGAGCTACCCCCAAAAATCAACTCATAGAATTTTGCTACGCTAATCTAGAGCTAATTCAATCTTTGTTTCGAATCTTGTACATTACTTTTTGATAAACTAATATTTTCACAACTCCTCTTTGAATCAATTTTTTACCTTTTTCTTTGCCAAATTAAATGCAACCCTACTTGACTCTGATTCAAGCAATTCTCGCTTCAATACCTATTTCCACATTGCAGACGCAAAAATGCTTCTCTGATCCAGGAAATGTGGATGTCTTGAAATGAAAATCGCTTGAATCAGAGTTAGGAGATTTGTCATGCTTCGAAAATGCGCACAATCGATTCCTCACATAAAACTATACCCCTTCCCATGGGAGATGATTGTTAGAAATGATATAAGCATCACCAAAAATAAGCATCAAGATTCAAAAATAAATAAAAATGCTTAGAAATAATCAAAATGGCAACACTATATCTACCCCTTACCTACTAACTTTAAAAAGACCGCATTTACCGTTCGATTTATCGTTTACGAGATCTCGATATTAAATTCATAAAGACGTACTTACGAATGAACTGACGACACAGGAATAGGTTTTTATATTTATGATTTTTAGTCACGGTGTTTTTGAGCAAGAACGTGAAGAAAATCCTCCAACAGCAATTCCTACAAAAAGATCCAACAGAGAACGCAAATCCTATCCAAAAGTTTGCTACTTTTCACCAATTCAATGCCTTTTTACGCGAGAGGAAACTACCCAACCAACAACAACCGCACATTTAAAATCTATCAAGAAAAGATCTCTTCACCTACGCAGACGAATAAGCAAGAACTTGCAAAGATCTTATGATTTAATCAAATTTAAACACGTTTGAGCACAATCCACCAGTATATTTTTCTGCCATAGTTTGGACTTAAAACCCATGAACTTTCTAAGGGATAATCTATTATTATATAATATTTCAAATTTCGGATAACAGAACAGTGTTTTGTAAAACAATATTACTTTGTAAATTTTGTGGTTTATAAATAAATGTTGTTGTAGCAATCATGAAGTTGTTGAATAAATATAGGACATTTCCCGATGTGAGAAAAAAAGTGAAGTGATGGTGAAGTGGCAAGCGTCTCACTTTGCACTCAAATGTTCTAGGATTAGACCCCATTAGAGTGAAAATTTTATTTGACCGAAAAAAGTTGTTAAAGGGGAGGGGGTATAAATTATGGACTATTTCATGAAAATTTTTTCTAAAATGATCATTTTTAGGAGTAATTCTATGCGAGAAATCGATTGCGCGCACTCCCAGATTGTGAAAAGGAATCCTTGATCCTGATTCAGGGAAGGAATCGGTGTATTGAAGCGAAAATCAAACATTTTCGAATTTTTATGAGAAAACCGTCGGATTCTTTGGTTTTTCTAGGCGGAAAATCGATTGCACGCACTCCCAAACCGTGAAAACGCTTCCTTGGCCCTGATTCAGAGAAAGAATACGTATTTACGTAAATAAATTGATTTTCGCTTCAATACACCGATTCCTTCCCTTAATCAGGGTCAAGGAAGCGTTTTCACAATTTGGGAGTGTTCACAATTGATTTCTCGCATAGAATTACCCCTAAAAATGATCATGTTAGAAATCTTTTTTCATGAAATAGTCCATAATTTATATCCCCTTTAAAAGTAGCATCCTTAAAAAAGTACGTATGTCGTTGGTTTTGGCCTTTGTCCTTGAAACACTATCTACTTATCCATAAAGTCTAGTCTTGTCCCTTCAATGGCCATATACACGCACAACTGTTAATAAATTGAGAGCCAAAAAATATCCCCTGTGGCAATGATCATTTTTTGCCCAAAATTGCCTGTTTTTAGTCATTTCTATCATAAAATGCATGGCAACCAAAAAAAGCTAACAATTGCGAGGGGATCTGGGCTCCTAAATGCAAAGGGGGCCCGAATTTGGACCCCCATGCCCACATATGATTTAAGATGTATATATTTATTGCTTTTCGCCCAATCTAAAGAACTTCGTGTTAGCTTCGCTCGCGAACCATAACACAATTCTACTGACTACAATGAATCTGCCTCTTACGAAACTAAAAAGACGATTGTGCTTTATCAATGACATGGCAGACGAAAATAGGAATCGTTCAAAACACAAAAACGAACCACGTAAATTCTTTTGGCCGAGAGAAACCCAAGAAATTCGAAGATTCTCCGGACTGATAAAAGACCAAACATCTACATGCGAAACAATTCGAGCCAAAGTTCAGATAAAGCCGAGAGCTCTTCATTTGATCTTCAACTGGTCTTCGCAGATGATCGACTAACTCCTGGCACTGATTAGCCAATTTGATCCATATCCAATAGTTTCGCGCTTTGTTCATTGAACTAACCCCACTCTTTTATAGCCCTCATTTTTGGAGAATATTCAGGTGCAACCGCCAGAACAAGCATTCAATACAAATCTATCAAACTTGAGCGCTTATCAATAACAGCAAAGAAGCCATCTGTGCAGTACCATAATCCACATAAAATCTCAACTTTAATTAAAAATTCAGAAACTAAATTTATTGAATACATAGAATTACTTATACGTTGCTAGAGGAAATGATCAAGTTTTTGTTGACTACAGAAACATTAAAATATAGGGTGTACCAAAAAAGGCACTTTTGCGATTTTTTCAAATTTTCAAGTTTTTTCATTTTCTCCAAAATAGCCCTATAGGGGGTTTTCTATGCGAGGAATCGAGTGCGTGCATTGCTGAGCCTTGAAAATGTTTCTTTGGCCCTGTATTAGCCTATTTTAGCTTCAATACACACAGCTTTTCCCTAACCCAGTACCAGGGACAATCTTACAAAGCTCGGTAATGCTCGATTCATTTCATATACCCCCCCCCCCTATGTGGTTATTTTGATGAAAATTTAAAGACTTGAAAATTTTTTTAAAATCGCAAAAGTATCCTTTTTGAGGCACCCTGTATATAAGCACAATAACACTCCTATGACGCTTATCAAAGCCTTAAATTAATTTGGCGTTTGATTTTTCGTTGTTATTGGCTGTGTTTGAAACACAAATTGAAAAATATCGAAAAGATTGAGTACGTAAGTCGAAAATGGATATAATTTGCGTCATGTGTGTTTTTAGCTTGTCAAGTATAAAAGCACTTTAAAATCATGCTAAGACGATTAATTGTAAGTTGGAAAGTCGATGTTAAAAATTCCTTTTTTCTTGGCTTTATTTATTTTTGGAGAATGTTTTTTCAATTCAAAAGCATATATATTTGTCCTACATCAGCGATTTCTTCATGAGCTACAGAACGAGTAAAATTTAAACTTTATGAACTCCAACTCTTCTGTCGCCGGAAAATAGTACTTTTTCCCTTACCATCCCTATAGTATAGTTCCCCAAAAATTTTTTGAAAATTTTTGTTCCATATTATGAATTTGGTTGGGGTAATGAAATTCCGGAGCTAGGGGTGAATATATACCCACAAAGACAAAGATTTTAAGGGACACATGAAAAACGCATATTAGACATGAATTATCGTTTTTTTATGCACGGTTGTGGTGGTATCTCGCATCTTTTGGCTTAACCTTAATTCGATTTTTTTCAATTTTTGTTTCAATTTTTTGTTATTTTTAGAATATTTAAAATGATTTAACCGTTAGAATTACACGAGATGACTGATTTGGAAAACTGGAAAACTCCAAATCATACATGGGCAAGGGGTCGGACAGTCTGACTCAACTCACGTCGCAAATTGGCGAAAATTAGAGAGGACCTCGTAAAATTTGGGAAAATTTCGCTCAAAATTGCGAGATTGAATTATAACTCATAAATTAAGGTTGAATTGGGCCCCACATTTTGCGATATTGGATTAAACCTATCAATTTGTGAGATTGAATTAGAAGAACTCTCAATTTGCGAAGTTATATTCAACCTCGCAAATTTTGGAAAAAAAATCAGACAACCTCGCAAATTTCGAAACAAATTTTAGACAACCTCGCAAAATTGTGATTGTCCGGACCTCTTGCCCTTACATGCTCCAAATCAGTCATCTCGTGTAATTCTAACGGTTAAACCATTTTAAATATTCTAAAAATAACAAAAAATTGAACAAACTAACAAAAAAATTGAAACAAAAATCGAATTAAAGTTAAGCCAAAAGATGCGGGATACCACCAAAACTGTGCATAAAAAAGCGATAATTCATGTCTAATATGTGTTTTTCAGGTGCCCCTTAAAATCTTTGCCTTTGTGGGTATACATTCGCCCCTAGCTCCGAAATTCCTTTTTTGCTTTGAAAATTCTTTTAATTTAGAAAAATCGATTCAATAAGTACGAATATCATGAATGAAATCGATATTGAAAGAGAAGAAAGTTCAACTAAACAAATTAAAATGTATCCCAAAACTTGTTATTTTTCACCCATACAATGCTTATTTACTCGAGAAAAAAGATAGTAAGAAATATATAAAGAGATGAGTATATTTATTTGGGACAAAGCGCTCAAAAGTTGGCAAAAAATGAAGAATAGTTAAAACTAGTTGAAAATTGTTTATTTATGATTTATTTATAGTCCGTTTCTGCCCATAAACGAAAAATAATCATCATGCGATGGCCAAGTAGTCAAATAAGCCGACCGCCCGATCTAGCAAGTTAAGCAAAGCTGAGCCCGCAGGTTCGATCCCGCTAGGGCCGGACCTGCGGGCTCAAAAATTAGCTTTGAATTTTAGTAAATTTTTTGATTTTCAGAGAGCAAAATTTTTTGCTCACTGAAAATCGAATTTTTTTGCAAACCAAAAGTTTCTGAGTGAGATGCATTTTATTTGCATAATTAAACAATTTTCAATCAGTTTTAACTAGTCTTCATTTTTTGCCAAACTTTTGAACGCCGTGTGGAATAAAAATATATAGTGTGTCCCAAAAAAGGCACTTTTGCGTTTTTTGCGCATTTTTTTATTTTCACCAAAATAACCTGGGGGTTCTACGCGAGAAATCGATTGCGCATTGCCGGATCTTAAAAATGCATCCCTGGCCATGTATTAGCCTATTTTCACTTCAATACACAAATTTCTTTCCTGAATCAGGGAAGCGTTTTCAAGGTTCGACAATGTGAACATCGATTCCTCAAATAGAAAAACCCCTATAATGAATGTACAATCAAAATATCAAAAAATCCAAATGTATAAAATCAAAATATAGTACTGGGAGCCGAGTGTTCCGTGATCGGGGGTTTTGATTCCGAGTAGACTTCCAAGCGACGCTCCCCGATAAAAGTGTATTAGTTATTATTAAGACTTTTTTTTTATTAATCCCTGCTATAGCTAGTATTTTTTTTAAGTGAAAAATTTTTTGTCTCCGATTTCGATGATTTTGGTGTCCAGCGTCTTCTCTCATCGACCTCTACAACTCTGAAGCATTTTAGCAGTGTGGTTTCAATTTAGCGTTCCCGGGATCATAATCTCAAATTTAGAAGCAAAAATTACACGTTTATAATAGTAGGTTACATCAGGGATGTCAAGGAATGGAAAGATTGGAAACGCAATGGAATTAAAAACTTCATGATGCGTTGAGTAATATTTTAAAAAGTTTTCGAGTTTTTTAAAATAGAAAAAAGTATATAGGGTTGCCACATCGTTCCGGAACCGGAGAAATTACTCCGGTTTTTGACATTTTCTCCGGTTCTCCGGTTTTTCAAATTTTCTCCGGTTTTTAAACTTTTCTTTCTAATGTTATAAAAATGAGTATTAAACGGAAAGAGTCATGAAATTTTCTACGGTTTTTTAAAAAATTTCTCCGGTTTTTACCGATTTTTGCTCCGGTTTATGAAATGGCATGTGGCAACCCTAAAAGTATATGCAAAATTTTAAAATTCCATTGATTCCATTGCAATGGAATTAATAGAATCGCATTAAAATTGGACTCAATTATTCTCGAAAACGATTGAAAACATTTAATTACAGTTTTGTGACGTCATTTTTAAAAAGTAGTAAAAATCTCTGATAAATTTTGTAAAAATTCTATTCCATTGCGATGGAATGATACCAAGTACATTCTCTCGATTTGAATAACCGACTGGTGAAAGCGAAATTTCGAAATTTTTATTCTGAAGCATTTTCCATTTCTTGCCATCTCTGGGTTACATGAAAATCTTTTAAAAATATGCAAGACATATTTTAGAGTATCAAATGCCTCAAAAGTTTATAGATTTTTAACCCTGTATTCAATTTGCAAATAACAAGGGATAACTTTTAAAAATATCCAAAATCAAATATTTTTAAAGTAAGAATAAACCAAATAAAAAAATTGAAAGTGAAGTGTATGAGCTTTTGAACTAACCCAATATAAACTTTTTTAAATTTATTTTGAATATATGAAAATCATTTAAAAATATACATTTTTATCCAAGACATATTTTAAAATAAACAAATACAGTTTATAGGACTTTTAACCCTGTATTCTTTTTGCAAATAACAAGGGATAACTTTTAAAAATATCCAAAATCAAATATTTTAAAAGAAAAAATAAACCAAATATAAAAATTTGAATGCTTATTTTCGAAAACTTTTTTTTCTTTGTGAGCATTCTGCAATGGTATTTGCAAAATTCACTAGACGAACGTTTTCCATAAATTGATCTCTCTCGATTGAATTGCTTTTCTCGTCAGCCATTTCACGCATCAATTTATTAGCAAGTTTAAGCATTGGAGATGAATCGGCTAAAATTAAGACTTTAAAAATCTCAATAAAAATTAGCAACTTTTGTGGACCGACCCTTTGAACAATGAAAATTAATTAAAAAATTACTCGACGAACACAAAGAATTTTGATTTCTTGCAAACAAATCTCGAACGATTTGAGAAAGTTCTATCACACCATTTATTCGTGCTTCAAGTTCTCGAAAAATTTCTGGGTAAACCATCGGTAGTAATTCTAAATTTTTTTTTACTACATTATCAAATAATATAAATTATTACTGAGATTATGCTTAAATTGGGCATGTTGCAAGTTTTGTATATACAAATGGTCATTTGAACTTGTATTAGATTCGACTTCTGAAACTGATGATATTTTAACTTTTGGTGAAGTTTTTATGGTGTCTGGGGCATGTGGTAGAGTAGCATTGATGTTTTCCAATAAAGTTTGACATGCAGCATCAGTAGTTTGAACTTTTAAAATCTTCATTTTCAGTTTCTAAAACATAAATCATTAAGGTTTGTTTATATAGTTGACTCTCGAAGCTTTTACACCTAAAAAGTGCTTAAGGGATAGGACCCAGGGTGGCGGCTTTACTCACAAGGTGACATTTGTTGATGTCCCACTTAGATTTCTACGATTTCGACGCCAAAAATTTTTTTTCAAAAATTCTAAAATGACCCGCATAGAGGTAATTTTATGCGGGAAATCGATTGCACGCATTCTCAATGCTTAAAAATGCTTCCCAGATCATGATTCAGGAAAGTAAGTGTGTAAATTTGTATTATTCGCTTTTATATACACACTTATTTTCCTAAAGCAAGATCTGGGAAGCATTTTCAAGGTTCGGGAATGCGCGCAATCAATTTCCCGCACAAAGTTATCCTTATATGGGTCATTTTTAGGATTTTTGAAAAAAATTTTCGGGTCGAAAAAACATGAAAACATCGCTCAAATTCCGGTTTTTTATACACCCTGTAAATAATACCTTATTGTTAATAATTGTTTGAGAACGTTTCGATTTCTTATTGTTTTCTTTCGCGCTTCGTTTCATATTTATTCAAAAAAGTCTAAAAATTTTAATTACAAGATGAATGTAAGTTTTTCAACATTTAAAAATCAATAACTCACGACGCGATGAAATTTTTCTATCTTTTTACTGATAAAAATTTTATTGGCACAAAAATTTTTTAAATTTTAACCTGGGATTTTGATTTATTCAAACAAATTTCGCAAAACTTTCTTTTTGGGTACAAATTCGTGACCACGTTGAACACGAATCTACCGTTATTTTTTGTCCTAGACCTAGGGAGCACAGTCAAAGATGGCTTACAAAGAATAGACCTTTCTGTGCGTATCCACTCGCAGGAGTACCTTCCAGTGATCAAAATAAATAAATTCATTCGTATTCGTTATGTCGAAAAACTTTGGACTTTTTACCAAAATTTTTTATTTTTCTTCCTCCATAAATAAAAAATTTCAGTTTTGGGGAGAAGGTTCCCCATTTTCTTCCACGTAGTTATGGCGCTGAGTATATCCCAAAAAGGCCTATAAGTTGTAAGCCATTTTTGACCATAATTCCGAAGTCTATGTAAAAAAATAACAACGGATTCTTCTTCAGCGCTTTAAAAAACCTTAGGAATGACGAAAATTTTAGTATACAGACTTTTTTGGAAAGTCTGTATACTGACACTAAAACATGAAAAACGTTCAAAAAGACTGAATGTTCATATTCAGTATACACTTTTGCCTACTACTGAAAATTTGTTTGATCAAAAATGGATTTCTGAATCCCTATATATTCATTTTTTTGCAACGCAATAACTTTTCGAGCAGCCTAATATTTCTTCACAAATTGTCTGGACTAGTGATCAAACATGTCTACATGAAATTTATAAGCTCAAGCTATATTAATACAAATAAGGTAGGTGTTTAGTAATAATGTCTCATCCTTTAATCCTTTTAAGATAAATTACAGCAAAAATAAATTTTTAATCATGAAAAATATAGCGTTTCTTAGAAAGAAAAAGTAATAGAAAAAGGGTATAGGATAAAATTTTAAGATATTAATTTCATACAAGTTTAATCGAACGACGCATTTGGATTAATTTATTGACATTTATAATGACAAAGTCTTAATTACTGTCTTATTTTTGTGTTAATTGTCTAGCCTTAAATAATTAAAAAATATGAGAAAAGGTCAAAAGATCTGTATCATAAAGCAAAATTTTATATAACTTAAAATGCCGAATGTTTTAACTAGGAACCGGACTGTACCGGGGATTTCCGGTCACGATTCCCGGTTTTTGGGCCAACCGGGGATCCGGGGAAACCAAGGATTTGCCTCCTTTTTTTGACAAATTTCGATTCACGAAAATTCGTGACATTCCCTAGTATTCTGTAAATTTTTGGCAAAATATTCCGCCGATTGATTTTGACCGCAGAAAAGAGTTGAATCGGCCATTTTATGAAATTTTCAGGATTGGGCCCCTGTCTATTATACTATTTCCTACGCCAAAATAAAAAATTCGGAGCTAGTCCTAACGGGTGGAGTCACTAACGTGACCGAAAATCGAAAAATTTCAAAGTCCCAAAATTTTGAAAAAAGTGACTTTCTAGGGTAAAAATTAGGCGAAAAAACGATTTTTCACGTTTTCAGAACATGAAAATCACTTCCAGATCTTGAAAAATGGTCTTTTAAATTTTATTTGCTTTTAGTGACAACACGCATGTTTTTATCATGATTTTGTTTTTTTGCGATTACCCCGGGTTTTTGCGAGCACCCCGGGTAATGCGAAATGATGGGTTTAATCGATAATCGTTTTTTCACCTAATTTTTACCCTAGAAAGTCACTTTTTTCAAAATTTTGGGACTTTGAAATTTTTCGATTTTCGGTCACGTTGGTGACTCCACCCATTAGCACTAGCTCCAAACATTCCTTTAGATTCGAGTTCATCATGTCGAAAAACCTCCGAGCACGAAAAACCAGTTGATTTGGAAAAAATCAGTTGACTTTTTGAAAATTCGATTTTTTACCCCTTGGTCCCAAGCGAATAAATCGAAACAAAATTATCAAAAATTTCTAAAAAACGTAGTTGGGAAAAACAATGGTTATGACCTGGGAAAACTATGGTTATGTTTAAAATTGTTGAAAACGAAGTTTTCAAAAAACGACATCAATCTCCGAACAAAATAATATATAGATAGTCAAAAAAGTTAGGATAAATGCAAAATATTTAAATAAATATTTACTTTCAAGCCGTTCATGAATTTCGTCTTTCAAACACTAATCCTCAGAGTTAATAATCTCACGATTACATATATTAGAGAGAAACAACTCATGATAGTAAAGGTTACAAGGATTTTAGCGGAAATTATTCAACTCATCATATGAATCCTTCCCAGAACTCTTCAACATCCTATAGATATAAAACTACATTTTTCTGCGCAATTGCAACCAGTAATCATCAGCTTTTATTTTGACCTTTATCTATTTTACTACTCAATATAAATGTAGTTTTATTCATTACCACCCACACAATAAAATCAAAAGAAAAAGATTCATTCACAAATTTCTTATCACACACGAAGGTTTATGATTAATAAAACATTATAAAGGATTGTGAAGGAGGAGATTAAAAATAGAAATAAAAATAATAGAAATAAAGTTAAAAATAGAAATAAAAAAAAGGTTTTTGAATTGATATCAAAAATTTTCTAAATATTAAAGGACAAAATCCATTTGTGTTAAAGGACCAGTCCGGTAATTTACAATTATATAGAAAAATGATATATTCGGAAAGATCATGAAAAATGGAGCATTTTTTGTTTTTACGGCATGTTCTGAATCGTTGTAGTTTTCGAGAAAATTGCGTTTGAAATTTTGAATTTGTTACAAGCTCTTCGTTGTAATACACAAACTTTTTTGAATTTTTTGCGGAAAAATCGATTTTTGCATCGATTTTTTCAATTTTCATAAAATGAACATTGTAGCAATTTTTTATAGCTAAATGACGAACAAAATGACACCAAAATTATCCAATTTGAACATTGTTTTGGGTTATTGAAACGAAAACATGAATCAGAATTTTCTTTTCAAAAAACAATGCTCAAATTGGATAATTTTAGTGTCATTTTGTTCGTCTCATTTAGCTATACAAAATTGCTACATTGTTCATATTATGAAAATTAAAAAAATCGATGCAAAAATTGATTTTTCCGCAAAAAATTCAAAAAAGTTTGTGTATTACAACAAAGAGCTTGTACACAAATTCAAAATTTTAAACTCAATTATCTCAAAAAATACAACGATTCAGAACATGCCGTAAAAACAAAAAATGCTCCATTTTTCATGATCTTTCCGAATATATCATTTTTATATGATTGTAAATTACTGGACTAGTATGATTTGTAAATTACTGGACTAGCCCTTTAACACGCCCAAGGCCGATTATAAAGACAGTATATTCTAAGCCAGAATTTCATTTTAACACGATCCCGCAAAAATAAAAATTCAAAAGTTACGGAAAATAGGTAAAAATACACGTTTTTATTATGACTTTTTTGAATTTTTACCCAATTTTCTAAGGGTCATATCTCCGAATAGGTATTGAATTGAAAGCTCGTTGACCGCTCGTTGGAAAGCTGGGAATCTCTCTACAACTATTTTTGGTTGTAAACAAGACGGTTTTTCTCAAAATTTCAGGTCAACTTTCTCTAAAAAAATCTCAAAATTTAGGCTCAATGGAATTTGATATATGTGATTCTCTTTAATAAAATAAAGTTTAATCCAAAGAAAATTAACTAGCATGGAATTTTCAAAACAAATATAAAAACTTTAAACAATTATTAAATGTTATTATCACGTTTGTTGTTTTGTCTATTTTAATTGGGTCTAAAATATATAAAAAGTGGAGCATCAAAATCATATGAATTAAAGCTTCTTTTTAATTTTATAAAATACACAAGGACAGAACCGCGTAGTGGTAGCTTTTATTATATATCTGAGCGATCCAAGCAGTCAGGGTCGGTGAGTGGGATTCCAAAGTTAGTCAAAATGTGGGAGGGGCATAAATTTTTCTGATTATTAACACGCCCAAGGCCGATTGTAACGGCGGTATATTCTAAGCCAGAATTTTATGCTGAACACGATCCTGCAAAAATAAAAATCTAAAAAGTTACGGCACGTAGGTAAAAATGTACGCCTTTATTATGACCTTTTTTATTATCAAAGTTATGATCAAATCTTTAAAAAAAACTCAGAATTTTTGAGGGTTTTTGACATAGATCGTCATTTTTGACCCAGTTACGAATGATACCACCCTGGGTGATGGGTAGTTATGGGTGACGGCACCTTTTCGCCCCTGGTGGGTGGTAATGAATAAAACTACATTTATATTGAGTAGTAAAATAAATAAAGGTCAAAATCAAAGCTGAAGATTACTGGTCGTAAAATTGCGCAGAAAAATGTTGTTTCAGGATGTTGAAGAGGATTCATATGATGAGTTGAATAATTTCCGCTATAATCTTTGTAACCTTTACTATCATGAGTTATTTCTCTCTAAAATATGTAATCGTGAGATTATTAACTTGAAGGATTAATGTTTAAAAGATGAAGTCAGGAAAACGATAGAAGATGTATCGGTTTCGGTTTTTCTCGAACAGTTTCGACTTTTTTCGGTTTTTCAAAACACGTGGTTTCGGTTTTTTTCGACTTTTTTCGGTTTCGATTTTTTTACACCAAAGTTTTTATAAAAATGGTCGATTTGTTCAAAATTTGAATAAATATTATGTTTAAAAATTTTTTATTGTTTTTTAAAGAAATTTGACGAAAAAATATGAAAATTCTCGAATTTTTATACAAATAGGAATGAAAAATTTCGGAGCTACTACGCTTGGGGGCGCACTTAACAGAAATAAAAATGCCAAAGTAAAAATGTCAAAAAATTTTTTAACAAGTGACCTCTCAGGGGTAATTTTATGCGGGGAATCGATTGCACGCACTCCCGAATCATGCAAACGCTTCTTTGACCTTGATTCAGGGAAATCAATATGCTGTAGCGAAAATCAAACATTTTCGGATTTTTATGAGAAACCGTCAATTCTTAGATTTTCTATGCGAGAAATCGATTACGCGCACTCTCGAACCTTGAAAACGCCTCCTTGACCCTGATTCAGGGGAGGGATTGGTGTTTTTAAGCGTAAATCTGAAAGTGCGATTTTTTAGTTTTTTCCCTGAATCGGGAGCATTTTCACGGTACAGGAGTGAGCGCCATCGATTCCCTGCCTAGATAAACCTAAGAATCGACGGTTTTCCCATAAAAATCCGAAAATGTTTGATTTTCGCTTCAATACACCGATTCCTTCCCTGCATCTGGGTTAAGGAAGCGTTTTCATGCTTCGGGAGTGCGCGCAATCGATTCCCCGCATAAAATTACCTCTAAAGGGTCACTTGTTAAAAAAATTTTTGACATTTTTACTTCGGCATTTTTATTACTGTTACGCCCCAGGCGTAGTAGCTCCAAAATTTCTTTCTGTTTTTTCACCTTCCGTTTCGATTTTTGGTCGATCGCTTTCGACTTTTTCGGGCAAGATATGTACATGTTTAAAGAAGGTTAGGCAAGATATGTACATATAAAGAAGATATGTAAAGAAGGTTAAATTTTCGCTTCAATACTCAAATTCTCTTACTTGAATAAGAGCCGAGGATAATTTTTCAGGCTTCGGGAATGCGCTTAATCGATTCCTCGCATAGTAAAACCTCCAAAAGTGAATATTTAGCGAATTTACAGATCATTCATTTAGGAATGCTAGAATATCGGGCCCCAAAAAGGACCTGAGGGCATAAACGCGTTAATATTATGTAGGTCCAAAAGTTCTTACACTTCACTTTACCTTTTTTATGAGAAAAAAGTGAAAGTGAAGTGTACGAGTTTTGTACCAATCCAGTATAAAATTTTTAAAATTTATTANACTTTACCTTTTTTATGAGAAAAAAGTGAAAGTGAAGTGTACGAGTTTTGTACCAATCCAGTATAAAATTTTTAAAATTTATTATACATGAAAATCATTTAAAAATATACATTTTATATACATTTTGTATCCAAGACATATTTTAAAGTAAACAATTACTTCAGTTCATACATGCACAACTATGTTAAAGAGTGGTAAAATTTTACCAAGGGATGCTGCACAGTATTTAGGGGGATCCGCATGATGTCAGGGTTTGAGGGAATGCTATATGACAGGCGTCCCATAATGATCAAAAATGTACATTTTTCAACAAAAAATCGTAATTTTCGAGCATTTTTAGCTTAAAACTAATCATTTTCAAAAAATATTTTGAAAAACTAAACATAAAGGAGTATCCGTATGATTTTTATCAAAATTTGTACAAAAAATTTTTTAAAAAACGTAATGGAGCTCTTTGGTAAAATTGTCCCCTCATGTGATGTCGCATGCTGCATGGATTGAGGGAAAACCGCATCGATTTCAAAAAGTTTTACTATACTTGCGCATGTGTGCTACAGTCTATAACTTTGTTTAAACCCTGTATTCTTTTTACAAAAGCAAGGGATAACTTTTAAAAATATCAAAAATCAATTATTTAGAAAGTAAGAATAAACCAAATATAAAAAACCAAAAGGAACGCATCCCCGAGGGACAGCGTTAAAAAATTGAATGCTTATTTTCGAAAACTTTTGTTTCTTTGTGTGCATTCTACAATGGTCTTTGCAAAATTCACTAGACAAATGTCTTTCATAAATTGACCTCTCTCGATTGAATTGCTTTTCCCGTAAACCATTTCACGCATCAATCTATTAGCGAGTTTATCCATTTGAGATGAATCGGCTAAAATTAAGGCTTCAAAAATCCCAAAAATTGGAAACTTTTATCGGACTGAACAATGACTAAAAATTAAAAAATTACTCGACGAACACCAAAAATTTTGATTTCTTGCAAACAAATCTCGAATGATTTGAGAAATTTCTATGACACCTTTTAATCGTGCATCAAGTTCTTGAAAAAGTCCTGCGTAGACCATCGGTAGCAAATCTAAACATTTTTTACTATCTTATCAAATAAAATATTACTGAGATTATACTTAAATATGGCATATTGCAAGTTTTGTACACACAATAGTCCATCCCCCCCCCACTGAATTTGATTCAATTCATTTGAACTTGTATTAGATTCGACTTCTGAAACTGATGACAATTTTTGGTGAAGTTTTTATGGTGCCTGGGGCACGTGGTGGATTAGCATTGTTGTTTTCCAATAAAGTTTGACATGAAGCATCAGTAGTTTGAACTTTTAAAATCTTCATTTTCAGTTTCTAAAACATTAAGCATTAAAGGTACAATGCACGCAAGTGCAGCCAAGAACTAGATAACTTTGGAAATCGTCAAGAATTGAAATTAAATCGGATTTTTATGATCGACCACAATTTCACAGGATGGAAAAGATACCCCCTCCCCTTTAAGAAATTTTCGGTTTTAGAAGGAATTCCCCCTTTCCTTGCCCTGGATCTGCCATTGGGGGTCGGATACAAGGTTGTGACCTAGTTAGATACTTTTATATCAAAAAGTGTTTAAGGGTACGGACCCAGGGTGGTGGCCTTACTCAGATACATTTTTATTTTTTCATACTATTAAACAAAACCTTATTGTTATTGCTTGTTTGCGATTTTTTCAATATCTTATTGCTTTTTATCACTCTTTGCTTCAACGTTATTTAAAGAGATCTAAAAATTTTAATTACAAGAGGAATATAAGTTTTTCAATATTTAAAAATGAATGACTCACGTCGTGATAAATAAATGTCAAAGAAAAGTTTTTTAAAAAAGCGATTAAACTTCTCTAATCCGTGATTCAAGGAGATTTATTTTTTTCGTTTTACTCAGGCTTCAAGCGATTAATATTTTCAATTCATTCATGTTGACTAGAAAAGCTGAATTTAAAAGGTCAATATGATCGTCATTAGAGATTCATGGAATTAAAAAATGGCTAGATCGTATGCTTTTAAATGGGGAGATTAATCATGCAAATAAGAAAAATTATTATGATGTACTATTGCTGAAATTGTTTTAACACGGGAATGGTCATGCGCTACAACGTTGTTCTGGTATAATTGGTCATTATTAGTAACATGCATCAAAAATTTTGACCAAAAAAGTGTTTTCACTAGGGTATACAGAGTGATCCATAGGATTCTTTACAGCACAAGTTTGAAGATATCTCGGCTTCCAAATAAGATCTTTCATTTTGACCATAATCCCGAGGTCTATGTCAAAAAATAACAGCGGATCCTTCTTCAGCGCTTTAAAAAACCTTAGGAATGACGAAAATTTCGTCTCAAATCGACTTCTTGGCTAAATTTCAACAGTTCAAAATAAGGGTATAAATGGACTTCTGAATCCCTATATATTCAGTTTTTTACATCGCAATAACTTTTCGAGCAACCCAATATTTCTTTACAAATTGTCTGGACTAGTGATCATACATGACTACATTAAATTTATCAGCTAAAACTATAAGAAAGGTGGGTGTTTTTAAACTTATTAAAATAATAATATCTCATCCTTTAATCCTTTTAAGATAAATTAAGCAGAAATAAATTTTTAATCATGAAGAATATAGTGTTTCTTAGAAAGAAAAAGGATATAGCCAGAATGTTATCCTATATCATGTATGATAACATTTTAATAAAAAAAGAAGCATTTAGATTAATTTATTGACATTTATAAATGACAAAATTACAATTACTTTTTTATTTTTGTCTAATTGTCTAGCCTTACATAGTTAAAAAAATACGAGAAAAGGTCATCTGTATCACAAAGCAAAATTTTGTGTAACTCAAAATATCGAATGGTTTAACTAGGGACCGGGGATTTCAGGTCATGATTCCCAGTTTTTGGGGCCAACTGGGGATCCGAGGAAACCAAGGATTTGCCTCCGTTTTTGCAAATTTCGATTTATGAAAATGCGTGGCGTTCCCTAGAATTATGCGAATTTTTTAACAAAATATTCCGCCCCTCAGCCTTTATGTTTTTTTAAAAAAATTTTTTGTCCAAAATATGATATAAATCATAAGGGTCCCATCCATACATGGGCAAGGGGGGCGGATACTGTACCCCCCCCCCCCAATTCGTCGTATCGGGGGAAAAATTAATGGACCAATTAGTATTTTGACGTCGAATACGTCCAAAACATATATACGAATCTGTATTTGACTACGATTTCGTATTTCCAATTCGTAGGGTCCAAAAAAATTCGTATACGAATTCGTATTTCGACTTTTTCGCCTGTCGACGTTTTTTTTGGCCGATAGTAACCTTTGGGACCAATTCGTATTTTGGGGTCTCGTACCCCCCTGCTTGCCCATGTATGGTCCCATGTAATTTTTTCTGAAAATTTTTTTTAAACCTACTTTTTAAGCACAAAATGTTCAAAAAATGAAGATTTTGGCGAAAAATAACGAATTTCGAAGAAAAAGTTTAAACTTTTGGATGTTTTTGGTAAAAAAATTGGAAAATTTTGGTGATTTTAGGTGAAAACCATTGTAACCCTGGACAAGCAACGTATCTGGTTGTTGTTCTCTTTCGAATATAAAATATAAAACTTTTATTTATGAACTAACAGGAAAAAGCTTAAGCTAAAAACCAGGAGAAACAAGAAAAAGACCTTCTTCTTACAAGACTGGTGTTTTAATCGGAATTCTATGCTGTTTAAATAGACCAAGGTATACATGTTTACGAGGATTAGAGAGCAAGATAATTCCATCCTGTATTTTTCTACTTTGGTTAAACTATAAAAGCAATAACATGAATATGATATTTTACTCATGTGATGATATTTATCATTACACCATTATGGAGTCATCCAGATATTACGTAATCAACTTTTTGATGGTTTACTCCTCTCCCCCTCCCCCAACGTAATCATCAAAAATGCACTAACGTAATCAATTTTTATGAAGAGGGCCGATGGAATTATACAACTCATCATATAAATCCTTCCCAAAACTCTTCAACATCCTATACAACCCTTTTCAAGGAAAGCTTTACGGAAAGTGTCGCCCACATACCAAATAGCGGAAAAATCGTCCCAAACATCGAAGGTTCGATCTCCACAGGGTCGAAATTTTAATTTTAGTGATCAACAAAAGTTGTAAAAGCAAATCGCCATAAAATTACATAAAAAATTTTGCCTATGATTATTTTTGATTTTGACCTCAGTGGGACCCTCTACTGATAGTGTTAGCTCTTAGAGCTACTACTACCAGTAGAGTGTCCCAGTGAGGCCAAAATAAAAAATAATGATATGCAAAATTTTTTATGTAATTTTATGGGGGTTTGCTTTCACAACTTTTTTTAAACGCTAAAATTAAAATTTTGATTCTGTGGGAATCTAATCCTCAATGTTTAGGATGATCTTTCCGCCACTTGCTCCTGCGCTACGTGAGCAATACTTTTCTTTAAGCTCGCTGTAGATATAAAGATATACATGTTGTTTTCTGTCTACAAGGGTTGTAGAATAAAATAACATTTTTATGCTCAATTTTGCAAACAATAATCATCAACTTTTATTTTGACCTTTATTAATTTTGCTACTCAATATAATGTAGTTTTATTGGTTCCACAGGATTTCGCCGACGTTTATATATTAATATGACGCAACTAAAGGGTATCAAATCTTACTAATGGTTTAGTGAAATGTTATTGAAAGGAAATTACTTTCATAAAATCCGCATGATAAAGTGGGAGTCATCGAATGCTTAGAAAATAAATGCATAATCCATAAAAATGTGAAACTATCCTAGATATTTGGTGCTTGACTGTATAAAAATCGTATCTATCGACCAACTATACAATATAGAGTAATCCATAGTATTAACTTGATGTCCCTCATAAGATGATTAATGGAAATGATTTTGTAATTTTAAACTAAAAAATATTTTATATGTTTGGAGGCAATTTTTTGTGCCATAAGTGTAGTTATGATTGGACTTCGAGGCAAGGGGGTAACTGATTTCGAAGAGGACATTTTTGAACAACAATTTTTAAAGCTAAAACGGCTGAAAAACGTTTTTTACTCTGAAGAAATGTGCTTCCATAATCAAACGGTACGCTGTGATCATCTCCAACTACGATCTATCTAGTACGATGTATCGTACTACCACGACTTTGAAAATCCTTTATAAATACAATCAAACCTCGATTATCCGACCCTCTCCCCCGACCAATTAGACGAACCTCGCAATAGTGACCCCTATATGCAATAAGAGTTGTCTGATTTTGCAATATAATCGTGTGTATTGAAGCGATTGAACCTGATATCCTGCCAATCGTTTCAATACACACGATTTTATAGCAAATTCAAGCAACTTTTATCGCATGTAGCTACATCAGATCCCGCAACAGTGACCCCTCCCGAGGGGGTCGGATAATCGAGGTTTGACTGTAGACCAACATGCAACAGCGTAAAAACACAAACAAAACACATCAGTCCTCCCGCGCCCTTACAAGTTGTTTCCCATAACATTTCATGTTGAATTGATCCCTCACTGATGAGTTTTGACCGTCAAGGAAAAAAGTTATGGTCGATTTTTATGCGAATTTCCATGAAAAGTGGAGGATTTTTATCGAAAAAAATCAATTTTTATGGATTATGCATTTATTTTTTAAGCATCCGATGACTCCTTCTTTAATCCAAATCCTGCGGATTTTTGAAAGTAATTTCCTTTTAATAACATTTCAATAAACTATTAGTCAGATTTGTTGCCCTTTAGTTGTGTCGTATATATGAAATAACATTACATAGGTTCCATATAGTACCTGGAACGAGCACTACATTACTCGAAAGGTTGTGACTCCGAGCGGATAATCCCAGAGGCATATGTACCATCAGGTGCATCGGAAATGCTCATACTCAAAATTATGTACACAAGCCTGATGCACGATTCGCGCACAAATATTATGCCTCTGTTACTGATGTCAACGTAGCAAACGTCAACGTTACAGACGCTGACGTCACAGATGTCGATGTTAAAGACGCCGACATCGACGTTGCAGAAGTTGACGTCACCGATGTTACAGACGATTAAGTTGCAAAAGGTACTTTTGACCTTGAGTACAAAAAGTTAGCCGATTTGTGCCAATTTTAAAATTCGCATATTTCGGCCCCTGGATATTTATACCCCCTAAATTATTTTTCCTGGGAAAATGATGTATACAAAGTTGTTCCACATAAAATTTCACGTTGAGATGACCTTCGCTAATTTTTTACCATCAAGAAAATAGTTATGGTTGATTTTATGCGGATTTCTATAAAAAGCGGAGTTTGATAAAAAAAATCGACTTTTGACCCCTTAGATAAATTTTCCCAGAAAAGTGATACACTACAAAGTTGTTACCCATAAATTTCACGTTGAAAAGACACATCGCGAAAATTTTTGAATGTGTAGAAAAAAGTTATGATTGATTTTATGCGAATTTCTATGAAAAGCTGGGTTTTATATTTTAAAAAAAATCAATTTTTGATTCCTAAAACAGATTTTTTTTCAAAAAACGTTCCACGTCATCTTCTTTAGGGCACTTTTCTGCGTTTATTAAAAAAAAATAATTTGAGTGTGTAGATTGTGCTGAAATTGGGCACCTAAAGAACCACCAAAAGTCGTTTATTCGTTTTTATGCTTTTTCTTTATTTTCTAGTATGTGAATACAAGTGATATGTCAAAATAAAGATCTTAATCTAAAAAAAATTCTCAAACAAAAAAATTTCTAGCCTTGGTACTGATACTGGACAAACACCTTAAAATCAAGCGCAGGAATCCCCCAAAAACAAAACAAACATATGCATCCTCGGATGCGTTAAATAATTTTGAACTTTCTAATAATTAAACAATCGTGTTGATAAACAAATTTTATTGAAAATCATGCAACATTCGAAAAGTTAAATACAAAATGCAAAAACGAACGAGTTTGATTGTGCAAGAGTTCTATCAAAGCAATTTGTTCCAGTTGCATAGTGAAATGCAACTTTTGGAACTAGTATAGTTGAAGCGTCGCACTGAACGTGGGTTTTTTCGAAAAATTTTTTCTCGGGAAATGATCTCTTTAGGGGTAATTTTATGTGAGGAATCCGAATTTCGCATTCCTAAAACATGAAAACGCTTCTTGGAATCAAAAAAGCTGTTTTTGAAGGACCACATTTATAACAAGAATCGCATGCTTATTATCATTAAACTTGGACTTTAATAAATAAGTATTGCCATATTGTTTGAAAACAGCTTTTTCTTGATTCCAAGAAGCGTTTTCATGCTTTAGGAATGCGAAATTCGGATTCCCCACATAAAATTACCCCTAAAGGATTTTCTTTACATTAAATCGTTTCGAGGGATAATTTCAACGCTAACTTTTATGAGTAATGACTATGTAAAACATCACCTTCCCGTTTTTTGGGGATTGAACAGCGTGCAAATTGTTTTAGTTGTATTTTGGTCAAAGAATATTTATTTGCATTCTATCTTTTGATTTTTTTAAAATTAATTTGTATAAAACCTGTAAAATACAATATTAAAATAAGTATTATGACACTTCGCCCACAAGACAACTTCGCCCACAGGACACTTTGTCCAATGGACACTTCGCCTACCGTGCACTTTGCCACGGACACTTCACACACAAAAAATCATCAAATGTTTTGCTGAAAATGCTAATTTTGTTGGAAGTTGAAAATTTTGGTCATTTTTGGTGAAAATTTTAATAAGAACCATTAGAAAATTCCAAGTTCCAACAAAATTAGCATTTTTAGCAAAAATTTGCTGTCTTTTTGGATGATGAAGTGTCTGGTGTGTGAAGTGTCATTAGTGGGCGAAGTGTCCAGTGGGCGATATATCCGGTGGATGAATTGTCTGGTGGGTGAAGTATCCTTGGTGGCGAAGTGTTTGGTGAGAGAAACGTCATATCGCCATAAAATAAGTTAAATAAAAAATTAAGTCAATGGATAATTGTTTATAGTATTCGAAAATGGATCGTTTTTTCTAACATGTATGTCATATGAAAGAGTTCCTCGCATTTCTGCTATGTTGAATAAAGTCATCAAAGCCATGGTTGCATCTTCGAGTTCGGTGACTTTCTAAAAATTTTTCAAGAAATTTTAAAGCATTAAAAATAACCTCAAACACAGGAATCAGTAACATGATTTGGCTAATACGATTTAATATGTCTAACATAGCCATATTCGGAAACATCCCATGGATCAATTCAGAAAAGAGGTTGATATATTTATTTCTAGCTTCATTGACTTTCTTGGTGCCTTCGACCGTCATTCCAGGAACTAAACTTTAAGATTAATGTTAATGATAACCTGTATAGAGTCCCATATAGGTCAAAGTCAAATAAAATAATGATGGGAACATTTTTTTAATTTTGAGTGTACTTCTCTAANTAATGTTAATGATAACCTGTATAGAGTCCCATATAGGTCAAAGTCAAATAAAATAATGATGGGAACATTTTTTTAATTTTGAGTGTACTTCTCTAACAACTGTTTTGTTTTGATAAAATTAAAAATTCGATCTCTAATGATCAATCCCTCCTCGTACAAGATGGATTTTGTTCCACTTGCGCCTGCGTAATCAGTGTTGAACTTTTTTGGTTTTTTAAGCCCTTACCAGGCGTTAAAAAACATATAACCCTTAGAAAAGTATATTCTGTTTCGGTTAGCTTCAAAGATTTTGCGGTTGTTGTGAACTCATTTTCAATAATTTCTGCCAAATTGCTAAATAGCATCTTCATCCTAAAAAATATTGTAAGCAATAATTATATACTAATAGGCCTTACGATGGGTCGGTTTTATCCATTTCTTCTTTGTTTGAGGGAAAATATGCACCTCCAGAAAGGGCTAACCCGGGAGTTTTTGTGGAGTAGGATTTGTATGCAACAACCAACCAGGCGGAAGGAACACTTCGGCCGATTAATAAAAGTTCCTAAATGGAAGTAATGTTTTGAAAAAGTGTTGTAATCTCCGACCAATAACTAGTTCCTGCAAAATCATTTGGANCCAACCAGGCGGAAGGAACACTTCGGCCGATTAATAAAAGTTCCTAAATGGAAGTAATGTTTTGAAAAAGTGTTGTAATCTCCGACCAATAACTAGTTCCTGCAAAATCATTTGGATACAAGATAGAACCGAACCTCACTATTTCAGGTGATGTAAAACTAATTGGCTAAGCACCGGACCACTAACAAATGATAGTGGCCAGTGACTGATCACTAAATGACCTCTCGTTACTTTTAAACCTGAAAAAATTCAGGGAAGCGCAAGTTTCATTTTCCCATTTTATCATAAATTTTGAATCCAAAAATTTATTCCTAAAAATGACCCTTTGGGGGTAATTCGATGCGGAGAATCGGTTGTGTGATTCACACAGAATGAAAATACTTCCCTGACCATGATTCAAAATAAAAATTTAGTTTTTGAAGTGAAAATTGCCATTTTAAATTTTTCTCCTGAATCAGGATCAGGTAAGCATTTTCGCTCTTCGGGAATGCATGC
This sequence comes from Acrobeloides nanus, assembly GCA_900406225.1. Lineage (NCBI taxonomy): Eukaryota > Metazoa > Nematoda > Chromadorea > Rhabditida > Cephalobidae > Acrobeloides > Acrobeloides nanus. The sequence continues at coordinate 32,202 of OZJO01028067.1, read as the reverse complement.
AATCGATCCCCATATCGAAATATCCTAACAAGGTAATTTTTTAAGAACATTTTTTTGGGTCAAAAATTCATGAAAAATAGTAAAATGGAACTTTTTGTGCCACTCTGTAATAATCGAAAAGAAAGTCATATAAAGGCATAGGGTAAGCGTTCTGACCTTCATGAAAAGTTGATCTAGCGAAGGGGCAAAAAATATGATCAAGCCACTTTTTACCTGATCTTGATCATTAAGTCCATGTACTTCTGGCACATGGCTCAACCAATCCAAAGTATTGGCTATAATTCTGCACCAAACTCGCTTCAAAATTGAATCTTTCACATAAAAGTGACCTTTCCAAGAGATCTATAATGAGAAGAAAATCGTTGATCAAGCTTATTTCTTACTTCAGATCTATGGGAAATAAGTCTTGGTGCGTGCACCGCCATGTATTGAGGTACATTAACAGAACACTTGTTTTCGAATTCTGCGCAAAAATGCCAAAGGTTTGTATCTACGTAGATTTCACAAAGCCTAAAATTAAAATAATAAAATATTAGTGTTTTTTTACACTGTACCTTTCTACTTGTTTGAAATATTTTGTTACGGATCTAAGGTTATGATCTTTATAGGCAGGGATGATGTTCATTTTTCCAAGTGATAGGTTTTGATTACGGCTCTAAAATTAAAATTAGTCTGACGCAATTATGGGCGGTGTGAAATCCCCTCATGGCATAGGGAAGAGTCAAGTGCCCCCTCCACCGAAGACCTGAAAAAATTCTTCAAACACTAATATAAATCTTACAAGATGATGGCTATTCGATAAAATAGTCCTAACTTCCCATAATTCATGATCTTCTTCTTCGTGCTTTACTTGAGGACTATATTCAGAAATTTCTATTGTGCTTTGTGTGTCTTCCAATACGGTTATTCGACTTAAATTAGGACCAGAATAGTTTGAAAAAGGAGAGTCTTCTTTATACATAAATTGTTTTTGTTGACGAATATTTGGCGGTACTTTTCGGTCACTATGAACCACTAAAAAGGGTGGTCCATATGTTTGGGATTTTCTACTTACATTTAGGATTAAGGCCACCTTCAAGACATTTTTTCAAACGGCAAGCTCGACAATTGTTTCTGTTTTCTAAAATGTTTATCTATTTCTACTTTTAACTGTAAAATAGCTTACCATATCTCATATTACAATTGTCACCATGAGCACAGATAAATTTTCGGTTGAACCGAACAGTTCTGCGAAAAAATCCTTTACAGCCACTAAAATTTTTGATGTATAATCTATTTCCCATCATAAATTAAAAAACTCGGCTCAATTGCACTTTAACCGTCCCAAAAAATTTTTAATCGTCCCGTCTCCAAGGCTTCTACAACTAATACTATCCATGCATCTTCTAATTAATGCTTTAATGGATCCCACTGTAACTTTTTGCCTCTTAAGTGAGGGTAAACCGCCCCTTAGTCAAGGACTTCCCCCCCCCCATACACGTATTTTTTATTAATAAAAATTTTGTTTGGACGATTAAACTTTTGATTGGACGGTTCAAAGGAGCTGGGACGGTTAAAGTGCAATTGAGCCAAAAACTCTAAGCTCCGTCGATTTTACAAACGTTATAGAGCATGAAAAAACGCGCCATTTTTGTAAAATGTGTAAAGTTGGGCGAAGCTGTCAAAAATGCTATAACCATTACAAAAAAGTACTTTGCACTTTTCATACTTTTTTGACACCAATGTGTAACGTCTTTACAAAATATCAACAAAAAAGGTAAATTTTTTTGACCAGACTGATTTTAAAATATTATTCAAAATCTTACTCGCAACATATGCTACCATAATGTTTTGCAGCACCTTTTTGTTCGCACACAACACAAACCATTTCATTTGTTGTGCTAGTGATTTGATCATCTTGGGTTAGATTTCTAGTAATTTTTGCCATGCCTAAAAATTAGAGTTGCTCGTTATCNGATCTAAAATCCTTTACAGCCATCGCAACATATGCTACCATAATGTTTTGCAGCACCTTTTTGTTCGCACACAACACAAACCATTTCATTTGTTGTGCTAGTGATTTGATCATCTTGGGTTAGATTTCTAGTAATTTTTGCCATGCCTAAAAATTAGAGTTGCTCGTTATCGGAAAAAAACTTTTATTTTAGCGCTCGAGGATTTAAATCAAATGTTCCCGAGATTGCCTGAATAGACAGACACACATTACACGTTTATAGTAGTAGGATAAAATTCACTCATAGGTGAACACGAGTTAGTTTAAGTTAGTTTTTTCAACTAACAGGGTTGTGCAGAGGGTAGGAAGAGGTTGTGCCGAGGGTCGGAAAGGGAAATGATAAGAAGTGAGGGAGAGTGGGTTGATGGTTTTTTTAAATAGGCAAAAAATGGTTAAATTTTAACTAACAACAGTTAAAAAACTAAAATGTTTATTAAACAACTAAACATAAGGGTGCTAAGGTAATTTTTGAACATTTTTTGAAAATCTTGAAAAAAATCACCTTGGCGCCCTTTTGATTTTAGCAAAAATTTGGAAAATTTTCGAAAAAACATAAAGGGGGACAAGAGGTGTGAGGGGGTTGTGAAAAAATTTAAAATTTACGACAAACATGTGCCCATATATGAATCAACTAATTATAAAAGTACTAAATAGAAGCACAATAACTCACAATTAAGAAGACAGAAATGCTGCAATATTAAATTCCTAATAAGCTAAATTCATAAGACCTGAAAAAGGCAGACAGATCTGATTCCTATGGCTCTTACATTTATCCTCAAGTTTTTATAACGGATGTTTTCAACATTCTCTTTTGCTCTTTCAGCCTATGAAAATGGCTTAGATAACAAATACGAGAACGATCAATAGATTTCAATATAATGAAGACATTCATTTAAAGTAATATACAGGAGTATGACCCAGTACCGTAGGAACTCGGTCACCCTGTAGGCAGAGTGATCAAGTAATTTTGTCTAAAACAATGAGAACAAAGATCTTGCCCACGCAATTAATTGCGCATTGTGTAAAATAATACTAGACGATGATTTTTGCTCGTTTTATAGTAAAAAGTGTATCTTATAAATTTAGTGACAAAATAATGATATAGGTAAGATCATAATTAAGCTCAAATTTTCACGGAGAGCAAACTTTTTTTTTAAACTTTTGCAATTTCTGGGCTGATGTCATACGTGGGCAATCGGGGGGAGGGAGGACAAAGACCCAAAATAAGAAGTCGTCTTTGCATATCTGAGCAGGAGGTCCAGAAATGTAAATTTTTCGGATTTGCAATTTGACGACCTTTTTTTGGCCACCAACTCGGGGATCATAAATAAGAAGTGGGTTCATGTATTTTGGTCAAAAAATTTAAGAAGTGGGTCGTAACATAAGCGTTTTTAGTACTAAATTTACGAATTAGGTCCAAATATAGGAGTTTTTACCCAAAAAATCAACTTTTTCAAATTTTGGATAAAAACATAAGCGAGAAAAAAGAGAACATACATTTGGCCAAAAGCAGCCGCATATCTGAATAGATGGTGCACTCCCCTTGAGAACAAAAAAAGAATCGCCGTCCAAACCTCTCTCTTCGATTTTTAAAATTAAAAACAAAACAAAAAATCGTAAAAATCGAGATTTTTTAGGTCCCAAAATTGTTTTCAATTTCTAAGTGTAGAGACGCAATCCGAAAAAACTGTAAAATATGTTTGAGAGATCTTGATCCGAAGATAGTCCATAGCTTGATACTTTTGGCCTAGGCCTCGTATAGCCAGAGATCAATCAGGATGAATGTAAAATCCTTAACCTTAGGGGGTTGAGGAATGTGTCTTCATACATATCTCCACAGAGACCCCCACTCTTATTGGGTATATGGGGTATATTCGTGCACTACACATCATGTCCTACAACTTTACCGCGCTATCGAAATTTTCGTCTGCGAACGTGATAAAATTCCGCTAACTTTTGGAACAATCCAATAAGTGAAAAAAACTAGCAAATAGTTGCCATAGAAACTAAGGCTAATGTACATTATCTTACTTATAGCAATTTAATGTTGTCACGTCTGTTTCATGACTTAAACAATGTAAGAAAAGTAAATCACAAGACTTTTTCTTAACTTTATTGAAAAAATTTCCCTGATCTCCGAGTTTTTAATATCAAAAATCAGTTTCAGTACCATAATTACACAATAAATAACAGTTGCAATAAAATATCAATTTCTTGGTTATTAAAAACCTCCAACAATTTGTACTCAATTTTATTTAAACTTTTACTCCACAATAAATCGCTTTATAAACAATTAGCAAGATTAAAGTGCAAAGAACGCTCTTTTTAGCGGAAATAGTTCTTGGATTAAGACGGGGGTAAAAATTGGAGTTTTTGGCAATCCGGCCAAAATTAAAAGATCAAGAATGATTGAATCAAAATCCACTATACTTCCTTAAAGGGGATGATATTTATGGCATAATCCAAGAAAAATTTTTGTCTAAAAGATCGTTTTTAGGGGTAAAACCATACGAGAAATTGATTGCGCGCATCGCCGAAGCGTGAAAAAGCTTTCCTGATCCTGATTCAGGAAAGCAAAAAAAATTTTCGATTTTTACTTAGCAGTGGCCAATAAGTCGCTGCTTTGTCACTGCACCATAGAGGCTTGTTAATGGAGAACCGTCTTTTTAAACCAAGTACTAGTATAAAAAGGTCGAAAAAATCTATATTTTTCCTGAACCAGGGCCAGGAAAGCTTTTTCATGCTTCGGCGATGCGCACAATCGATTTCTTGTATGAATTTACCCATAAAAATGAACTTTTTAGAAAAAATTTTTTTCTTGGATTAGGCCATAAATGTCACCTCCCGTTTAAAAAATTGGTTTTTGAAGATTCTAAAGTTGTGCCTTAAACCGCAATTAGCCTCGAAATTTAATTGGCTATTAAAAACATTAAAGTCATGTGATTCTATGGAATATAAAACGGAGCATGTCAAGATGTTTTGTACCCCTGTTTGTATGCTTTTTGTTTATGGCAATATGATATGCAACCCTTAATTTTATGTTTTTTGTATTTGTTAGCATTATTTGTAAACTTTGTTTTATCGGTGTTGTGTGTAAAATAGGAAAGATTTTTGTAAAATCTTTTGAGGACATGTGTACTTTTACACTACAAAAATGGATTTTTAACAGAATTTTTATCCAAAAATGAATTCATATTTATGGATTTTAAGCATAAACAAATCATTCACATAAAACAAAAGCAGTTAACGTCACATCCTCACTTTCACCCCAAACTAACACTTTTTGCAACAAATAAACAGGAAAGGGAGCCTTCGGCGCTCGGACTTGCGTTCCGAGTGATTGCCTGAAGCGCCTGGTCTTCGAACTCGCGTTCCGAGCATAGGTGTTCACGCACCCACGGCGAGGTGTTCGATTTACGATGTTGTTTCTGTAAAAAATGACTTTCAGACCTCAAATACGAAGTTAGTCATAGGAAAATGGTTATAAGATTTTAAAAAATTGAAGAAAATTTAACAATTTCGTTAATTTTGCAAAAATTTGTTAATTTTTTAGCGAAATCAATGGAAAAAACTGGTTTTCGGGTCCCAAATAAGAAGTTGGTATCTAATTTTTGACCCGTTACGGCGAAGTTAGGAAGGGTGACACCATATATGCACAAGATCTTAGGAGTGGTTGCTTCGATGCGCTATGATTCTAGGTCCCCAAAATCTGGTTTAAAATTATGAAAAATCTAACAAAAAGCTATAAATTTAGCAATAAAAATGGTATTTTGAACAAATTTATATAATTTCATAGAGCATATGATTCATAGCGCATCAAGTGGGCTTTACCCGCTTGAAGCGCTATGAATCTTTAAATTTTCGGTCGATGCGCGATACATGGCTTAGGAGTCTCCCTCCCCTTGTGCATGTATGGGTGACACCCTCCCATTGGGCAGACATGGTTCCGAGTATTCTACTAAGCGCCTCCCGATCAACGCTCCTGAGCGGCGCTTCCGAGCCTTCTCCCGAGCGTCGATTAGTCAGCTATTTACAGGGTGTCCGAAAATTATAGGGACTTTTTTAATAGAAAGTTAACTTGCACAGGAAACAAGTTTACCCATGGGGAGTAGTCGCAACCGATTCCCCGTATAACATTACCTATAGACATATTGAATTAGTCATTTTGAAGCAACTTCTGGCGATATATTTGAGTTTAAATAAAAATCACTCCTTTTCTTTGGGTTTCAAGATACGTTTCCCATTTGTTATTAGGCCATTTCTCATACGAAAATCTGTTTTTGATGCGATTTTTTCCTCGTCCACCAACAAAGGGCAAACGTTGAAATTTAAGAAAGGGCAAATGTATAATAGCCAATTAATCGCATAAGCAGCGCACTTAGGATTTGATATAAAAATACTCAGCTATATTAGGAGCAACCTTTATGCATGATCTGTGATGCGCTGACGACGTCGCAACTTGATATATACCCTCAACTTTGATTTTTGGAAGGGTCAAAAAATGTCAAAATTTCAAGATTCTGAGTATAACTTTTTTCTAGATGGAAGAGGCCAGACGTAGTCGCTCTAATAGTTGTTTCCCGTGATCTCAGGAATCCAACGGCATCAATGCTTATTTTGTATAAAATTTTTGGTTCTATTGCAGTTTAGGGGTCCAATCGACTTTTATGAGTCCAATCAACTTTTAGAAAAACCAGGTCTTAAGCTTTTCCGTTTTCGAGATAGATCCATTTCTTTGAGGGTATTTTTTCAAGTACCTCAAAAGTGGCCTAGCGGTAGACCTATATAAGAAACCTCTCGAATTTCTTGCACTTTCGGATTCAGCATAGCTAAAAACGTAGGGATATAGCGAATTCAAAAAAATCTGAGCCGGAAATTTTTAGTCCAAGGAAGGTCGATTCTTACAGATAACCTGTTTTAAATCACCAAGTTGTTTTCGAAGGTGGTCAATAGTGTTTGATTGACTCAATACATCCTTTTGTGAACCATGAATAAATTTTAATTCATTAGTTTTATTTTTGAATTCATACGATATTGATTACGTATAATATAGACGTGACGTCCGAATTTTAAAAGCCTGTTAATTCAAGCAGAAAAATTTAATTTATGATCATAGCGTAGCATGTGATAAGGTATTAAAAAATCACTAAAATAACTGTGCGTTGAAAGAAGCTTTAGACCATGCAAATTTGAAGCTTATTGGTAATGAAACGTCAATTCATTAAATTTCACGTTGAATATAGTGTTGGAATTTATAATAGTCAGATGTTTAAAAGTTAAATTGTTCCTTTATTTTCGTAGGGGAAGATGATTTGCTGATTTATGCAAATCAGTAAATCAGCGACCCTCGGGATTTCGAAGTTGGCCAAAGATTATTTCTTTTACAACCCCTTGTATGAATCTCTCTCCGAATGTTAAGCAGTGGATTAAGTCAAGGGGTAAAAGAGATATGTCATACGACACCCATATAAGGAACTTAAAAGGGTTGTCGCGGCTCATAAAACTTTTCGAGTCCGAGTTCGAGTTTATCGAGTCTCGAAATAATCAAGTTTTCGAGTTTACGACAACCCTGATCCGAACACTTCCGTAGGGTCCTTTGCTCCTTGTTCAGCGAGGATCGATAACTTTACATTTATTTTTGCCTTTTTGTTTATAAAAAATTCTTTGATCTATTCGAGAAACATGAATTTTTTAATTTGCTAATAATTTTGATAGTAATTTTAGTGTAAAACTCTTCTTTTTAATTATTAATTAATCTCTTCGCTAATATTGTAATGTTTTATTTATAAACTACTGGCCACTAGTTTCATCATTTTGAGCTTTTCAGTTTATTCCATAGAAATTCTTTTTTCAAATTGAAAAAAGAAATTCTTTCTTCAAAAAAATGACGTTTAGGAAAATAAGTTTGTGTTTTGTATTCATATATCTTACCAGCATACCTCCCACTTTTATGGGAGAGGTGCCTGATAAGCACCTCTCCTATTAAAAAAACTGAAAAAATCATATGACTAAAAAGAAAAACGATGCTATACGAAAATTCTTTTGGCTAAAAATGCATGCAATGTTGGAACAAGACATTATCAGCAATTAGCTAAATAACTTTATTTCATCACACTTATTTATTATAGTCAGTTTCACGATAATATAGTTGTCGCTTCGTAGTGCAACGAATAAGGAAGCCGATCTGTTAAGTTAAGCAACGATGATACCCCAAGGTTCGATTCTGCAAGGGTAAACTTTTGAGTTTCAAGATTTTTTGTTTTCGGGGAGAAAAAATTGTTTGCATCCTGAAAATTAAATTGTTTGAAAATCAAGAGTTTTACCCTCGCGTAATCAAACCTTTCGGTCTCAACATAGCTTAAAGGGGGGGGGGGAGGTGAACGCCCTGCCCTTATCTCGAAAAAATTTTTATATAGGGGTAATTTTATGCGAGGAATCGATTGCGCGCATTTTTGAGGCATGAAAATGCTATTCTGGCCCTGATTCAGGAAAACTTGGGTTTTTGAAGCAAAAATAGCTATTTTGTTTCGTTTTTTTAGCTGAATCAGGGAAGCGTTTTCGCATTTTGGGAATGCGCGCAACCAATTCTCCGCATAAAATTACTCTTATAAGGTCATTTTAAAAAAATTTTAGAAACAAATTTTTCGAGATACAGGACGTTCACTCCCCCCCCCCATTTTAACTTACCAGATCAGACGGGTGGCTTCCTTACCATTGCACCACAAAGCGTCAACATTATTTCTATCTTCTCGTGAAACAGGTCATACCAATCCTTTTTTACATTAATTACCGAGAGTAGAGCTCTATGTATTCGGAGGAGTGATAAGGTGGAATCTCCGAAAGATTTTTAGATTGTTGGTTATGTAACTAACTAGCCTATTTATTCCCCCAAATTTTTCGTAGAACATAATCCATTTTCTCTCAAAAAACCAATCAACACTATAGCGGTTGATATTTGTACTAAAAGGCGGGGCTAACAAAATACTTATTAAAAAAATTTCGAGTCATTTACACAAATAATGTAAGATTTTTTTTATATCGAAAAACTCAAAAATATTGAATTGCTTAAAGTAAATTTTTAAAAGGGATATCAAATTTTTGTTTCCTGCATACCTACACCCTGGAATATGTCATCCTCCCCACATATTTATATATGGCTCATTCTCATATAATTTTTTTCTCATATATTTGTTTCTCGCGAACAAAAGGATGAACAGAGACAGAAAGGAGATTTTATAGTATTTTTGATTTTTATCATTTGTAAAAATTTAAAATAGTCTCGATAATAATTTAGATATGGCATNTGAACAGAGACAGAAAGGAGATTTTATAGTATTTTTGATTTTTATCATTTGTAAAAATTTAAAATAGTCTCGATAATAATTTAGATATGGCATATTCTAATATTTTAATATTTTTGTTAATTATTGGTGTTGTATTTTGCAAGCACAAACCTAATTCATTAAAAACACTAGAAGATATTTTGGATATTGCTTCTCAAAAATTTTCTCCGAGTCATCAGGTAATTTTCTCTAATATTAATAATTCTCATACATTAACATTTTTATAGGAATATGAAAGTCCTGCTATTAAAGAACAAAAAACATTTATACCAATCTCGATTAGAACATTGTATAGGCCCGGTCATAGAATTTTGTTTTAATTAGATTTTTTCATGTTGTATTTTTAAATTATTGTAAACGAACTAAAAATTGCTTAGAACTATTGGTCTAGTTTAAAATTGGACTTTTCTAGGTAAACGAAAAAACTTACTGAGCTTTTTTAGTTCTTTCAAATGTTGTAATATTAAAAGAGCATTTATGTATAACATTTTATGGGTTTATATTTTGTCATGTTGTATAAAGTGATTTCAACTAAATATATAATGCATTTCCCGCCAAAAGAAAAATTTCATAAAATGGTGCAGGAGAAAGCGGCGAAAATTCAACATAGGAGTTTTCGATTCCAGGATGTCGAAATTTTTTTAACTGTTAAAGCTAATCCCATATAAATTTTTGGAAAAAATCTGCTTATTAAAGTTTCTATTTCGATTTCGACCTTTATGGATCCATCAGGTCGAAATCAAACACAGATAGAGATATTTCTATGGAATACCTTCATATGTATAGGGTCCAACAGTGGCGCAACTGGAGAGGGGGGGGGGGAGGCAATGTAGGAAATTGTCATCTAAAATCGACCGAAGGCCGAAAAAATCAAATGGTTCCCTTTATGTTTTGACCGGTCGGAGGTCGGGCAAAAATAAAATCATAAGGGTCCCTCATATGATTTTTGATAGAAATCAAAAAATTTTTTCATGAATATCAATTTTTAAATTTTTACCTATTTAAAGAAAATATTTAGCTATGTTTCGTTAAAAAACTCAATTTTCCATTGAAAAATTTTTTGGGAAAATTGCCTTCTCTGAAAATAAATCCTAGATACGCCCTTAGGTCCAACATAGATCAAAATCGAAAAGACAAAAAATTTTCATGCAATTTTAAAGCGTATTACTTTAACGATATTTTTATTCGATAAAAACAAAATTTTGACCCGCCGAGGTTTATCCCACTAACACTCTCACTTGAAAGTGAATTTTTGCACATGTTTTTGAATTATGAGCTATGAGTTTATTTTTCTCCTGAAGTAAAATTAACTATAGAGTGCATATAAAAATAGACCGTTATATTAAAATGGAGACTATCGTATTTTTGAACTACGCACGTAAGATCCCATAAATAACGTTTGTTTTCGCTTAATTGACATTTTATGCTCTTAAATCAATTTAAACGTCATATTGTGAAGAATTTACACCTGACTAAGTAAATTCTTCAGTATAACTGTCTGCTATGAGACTAAATAATATAAAATTATATATTTTTCATTTATGCAAAACCAGCGTAAATTCAGCCGCTGTATTAGGCACGGCGCACAAAAGTGTGAAAATCCATAAAAACGCTTAAAAACGTGTTACTTGAGTACCATTGGCAGTTTATGAAAGAATTGTAGCGATCTGCAATGTGCAAAAATTTTAGACTTTTCAAAAATTTTCAAGTCCTGAACAATTGTCGTTTTCAATAGGTGACTAAAAATTGCCATATCTCCGCGAAAACTAAAAAAATCGAATAATTTCTCTCACAATATTCTACTCCTTTTAATCTGTAATTCTACAGGAAATATTTTGAAAAGCTCTTTTCAGTATTTTGTAAAATGTTTGAATTTTTCGCTTTGTTGCAAACTTCTGAGACTAATAACTTTTTATGACACTAACCATTTTTTGTGATCGAGGGCTCAAACGATTGATGAAAGTCTAGGAAAAAAAAGTTACTAAACGATTTTTCTTTTTGGTTTCGAAAAATGGATTTTTTCTACCAAAAACGGCAAAATTTTGGCATTTTTGGTGACAAAACAAAAATTTTTTCTTCAGCTTCCAAAAATCTGGCTTTTTAGCTTTGATTCTACTCCTATTGTGAACATTTTGAGCCGTCGATTACAAAAAATGGTTAGTGCTATAAAAAGTTATTAGCCTTGGAAGTTTGCAACAAATCTTTTTTCAAGACTTGAAAATTTTTGGAAAATCTAAAACTTTTGCACTGTTGCAGATCGCTGTGAATCCTTTCGTAAACTGCTATTAGCACTCAAATAACACGTTTTTAAGCGTTTTATGGGTTTCCAAAAATTTGCACACTTTTGTGTGCCGTGGGAACAGGGGAGTACCTTGAAATTTTCGATTTTTTCGTGTAATTTAAAAAAATCATATAGGGCTGAATCTCAAAGCTCCCCCCAAAATTACGACACTGTGAAAAACATACTTTTAATATTTATTAAGAAAATAACTACCAAAAATTTTTATGACGTATAAATTTCTCATGCATATAAAATTATTAAACAAAAAAGTTTTTTTTATAAAGTTTATAAAAAATATTCACTCGACTCTGAAAAAGGTTCCAAAGAGCCTACACATATGTATTTTTCGCTGAATATAAAATTATTTGAACGTCATTTTTGTGAATTAGTTAACTTTGAATAATAAATTTTACGAATTTTTATATGCAACTCTCATATGGGAAGGAATAAGAAAATTTAATGGCAGCACTTTAAAAAATATTGAAAATGGGGGGGGGGGGATTTTAACAGCTGCAGAACTTAAAAAATTCTGTGCTGACAACCTTTATTGTCTTTTGCAATGTTGGAACATGGTTGGGACAATTTTCCGATTTACATATGAATGTTAGCGATGTCAGCTTTTAAATACAGTCGCCGTGACATCTCTATATAGTGACACCCTCCTTCAATTCCATATAGTGACCCCCAGAAATACAAGTGTACAACCCCCCCCCCCCTCCCAAGGAGAGAGGTAGTGCGCAAGCCAAATTGAGGTCCATGCGCGGAGCTCCGCACGCGGGACTAAAATTGTACAAATCACACGTGAGCTGCAGGGTGTCGTGATGACAGGGCAGGGTTGGAGGANCCCCCCCAAGAAGAGAGGTAGTGCGCAAGCCAAATTGAGGTCCATGCGCGGAGCTCCGCACGCGGGACTAAAATTGTACAAATCACACGTGAGCTGCAGGGTGTCGTGATGACAGGGCAGGGTTGGAGGATTGTGCCGAGGGGTCGAGAGGGTTGTACCGGGGGAGAGGAAAGAGGGTCGTGCCGGGAAGGGGGAGGAGGGTCATATCGGGGGTGATTTTATTTAGTCTGTCGTTACGACAGACCAGGGTTGTGCTGGGAACCAAGAGGGTTGTGCTTTAAAAAAAATTACGACAGACCACGCGCCCACGTGAGGTACAAATTTCCTATTTTTTCATCAAAAATCGTAATTTGCTGAGCATTTGCAGCTTAAAAACAATCATTTTTGTAAAAATTGCGCGCTTGTGGTGCTATTTTTTTGCTAAAAACATCAAGATTTCAACAAAAAATTTTTGAAAAAAACAACATAAGGGGAGCCAAGGCCTTTTTCCGATGTTTGGTGAAAAATTGAGAAAAAATCACCTTGGGTTTTATAGCTGAAAATGCTCAGAAAGTGAAAATTTTTGGTGAAATATTGAAATTTTAGATCATTTTTTGTGCCCCCCTTAAATGCGTTACTGATTTTGACACTTTTACTTTAGTTATAACTAATATCATGTATTTTTCTTTAAAAATCTATATAATGATACTCTCCTTCAATTCATATAGTGACCCCTCTCTGGGGGTGCCACTATATGGAAGTTTGACTGTAGTACCTAAAATTGTTGTGTTGAATTAATTTTGTTGAAATAAAATATTTTTATTATTGTTTCGAAAAAATAATGTGTTTTAACACTTTTTTACTTCAGTTATAACGAATACATCGTATTGTTCTTTAAAAATTCTATATAGTGACACCCCCTCCAATTCTATATAGTGACTCCCCCCCCCTTGGAGTGCCACTATATGAAGCGGCGACTGTATGAAAATTAGATGTAATTTAAAGCTTTTCAGTTAATCACTAACTTAGACGTGATTGCTTCGCGATTGTGGGTCCCTTCAGGCAACCTGTCTCCACATACTAAGGGTGCGCACTAGCAGTCGTGAAATGCATTTCACGACGATTTCCGGACGCTAGCCGTCCGGAAATTGTTTGGAAATAGTGAAAATCACTATTTCCGGACGGCTAGCGTCCGGAAATCGGCGTGAAATGTCGTTTCACAAATGCTAGCGCTCACCCTAATTGTTTAAATGTTTTATTTTTTAATTCCACATATTTTTTAAATTATTCATATATAAACCTTGTTCATCTATTAGTGGTACAATTCTTGTGGGCTTTGGTTTAGTTAAATTTTTCCTTAATCCAAGGAATATTAACGGTACTAAAGTAATGTACACACAAGTTATCTAAAAACAAATTATAACACTATTAAAGTTGCTAGAAAACTGTCCCTTTTGCGAAGACTTCTAAAATGTATTAAAACTTACAACATTAGTAAGTTCAATCAAACTTTTATATTGAACTTGATCCTCTGAATTGAAAAACATTTCACGGACTACAAGTGACGTTACCAAATAAGCAATAAAAAATAATGAGTGCAACACTGACATAGGAAATATCATTTGCATCGCCCTTTTATTTTCATTTAGTTGATAAACTTGACTTAATTGATAGCTAGGAGTTACTTGATTGAATCTTCTGGAACTTAAATATGTATTACAGATCAATGTTTAGAAAACAGATACCTGGTTAGACTTTTAGAATTTTTGAGAAACAATAGAAAATCCATTATTGTTACTAGAATATCTAATACCAAAAGGATATAGTTCATAGATTTTAGTTTTTCATTATTGTTGGGTGAGGTGAGAACACAATATGGTTTTACTTGATACAAATCTTCATTGTCGAATGCAAAAACATTCCAAACAAACATTACAACCCACTAAATTAGAAGTTATACGAAGAAAAAGGAAATTAGAAAAAGAACAGTGAATGCAGATTAGGACCGAACAGTTTGAACTGGATTAGATCAAACAAGTCCAGAAAGGTTGATCTGTACGCAGTAGCGGTCCTGGGGCTCAGGGATACATGAACAAGGAGGGGGAAGCTACCTTGAGGTTATATGGTATCGACCAAAAAGGTTGGCACCCATTAAAAAAAATGTTATATAGCTTTTATGTTTTGAGTTATATACCGAGGCACGGCTATATAGCCTTGAGACTTAGAATCAAAGTCTCAACTCAGCCGGCTTCGCCACTCCGAGGCTATATGTATCTTTAACTTTTGGCTCGATGCTAGTTACATAAGGGGGACAGTTCCCCCCCCCCCCCCCCCCGTTGGTAATGTATGGATGGGGGCTCAATGAAAAAATGTTCAAGGGAAAAATTGAATTTTTTAAGGAATTGGTTTAAAAATGTTAAAAATAAAAAATTTTTTGAAAAAATTGATATTTAAAAAAATAAAAAATCAGTACTGGGAGCCGAGCGCTCCGTGTTCGAGAGGTTGTGCCACCGAGCGGTATATGTACCTACAGGTACATCGGAAATGATCGCGTCCCAAATTAAGGACATATAAGTATATTGTTCTTTATATATACCTGTAGGTACAATATGATTTGTACAAAAAACACCGTAGTACGTGCAGGTCCTATTTATGTAAAAGTTTTTTAAAAAATTAAAAAAATAGAATAAATTTTTGAGGGGATACTGTACTGTCAGAGATGGAATGACAGGATCAGGATAGCACCAGACCAGATCGGATAGGATCTGGTCAGAAAGATTCTTATCATCTTGCGTCAGATCGGACCGGAATATATTGGTTGAAAAAAATATTTCACTTACCATAAATCCAACTTTAATCAATCCTAAAAATCTATTCATCGATTCATATTTAACAGTGAAAACTGTAGCGACTCCCCGTTCAAAAAATATGATAAGATGTAAAAGCGTAAACCCAACTTTCCCTATGTTAATTGGTATTCGAATAAGTAAACATTCCCATGTTGTGATATATAGATCACATGGTTGTTGGTAAGTGTAGAAATTTATCTAAATTTAAAATAAAAAGGCTAATAACTGATTACTTTTTATGTTTGTAGCCATTTTTCTGATTTTGTAAAATTTTTAATACTCAAATTGTCTATTGTGACAATTAATCCTTGACACTAGGCTTTTCCTTACCGTTACAGGTTTTTTTCGAGCGGCCTTCCATTACGGATGGCTATAACTTTTTAAGGACATTGTTGATTTTAATATAGTAAAAGCACAGATAATCTCCAACGCCTAAACTATTTTATGCCCTTTCACTTTTTTCCATGATGATCTTGATTGAACTTGAAAAATTGATTAAACGAAGTCATTTTATAACGGGACATGCCCTATCCCGTTATAAAATGACTTTGTTCAATCAATTTTTCAAGTTCAATCAAGATCATCATGGAAAAAAGTGAAAGGGCATAAAATAGTTTAGGCTTTGGAGATTATCACTACTTTTATTGTATTCAAATCAACAACGTCCTTAAAAAGTTATAGCCATCCTTAATGGAAGGCCACTATGAAAAAACCCTGTAATGATAAGGAAAGGCCTAGTGCCCAATCATTTTGGGAAGATTTTTTGCACTGAACACGATGGCACTAGTGAAAAAATTTAGATGACCGGAAAATTTAAAGGAATATTTAAAAATTTAACAATCGACCCACAACGGTCGATTGTTGTGGAAGTTCCGCTTTTTGCGTTGTGGAAATTTCGTTGTGGAAGCTCCATTGTGGAAGTTTCGCATGTCGTTTTGAGCCCCATTGTGAAAGTTCCGTTGTGAAAGTTTCTAGAGCCTTTTTTGGGTATACTTTTCAAACTCGATTTCAGCTAGTTTTAAAGCTTTTTGATGCTGTTATTCTTATAATATGGTTTTAATAGCCTCGAATTTAATTCTAAATCGTGTTTGGAGTGATTTTCTGATGAAAATATTAAGACCAGAAAACGGTGAGCATCCCTACTTAAGGGGTGTACAATCAAAATCCCAAAAACTTGAAATCCCAAAAATCAAAATCCCAAAAACTTAAGATTTTGGGATTTTAATATGGATTCGGATTCTGAAAATGAATCCGGATTCTGGGTTCGGATTCAGAATCCAAATACAGAATCCGGATTCTGGATTTAGATTCTGACGTCGGATTCTATATTCGGATTCTGAATCTGGATTCGGATTTTGAATCCGGATTCTGATTTAGGATTCTGAATCTGGATTTTGAATTCTAATTCTGAACCTGGATTCAGATTCTGAATTGGGATTCTGAATCCGGATTCTGAATCTGGATTCTGAACTCGAATTCTAGATTCTGGATTCGGATTCTGAATTCGGATTCTGAATCCGGATTTTGAATCCAGATTCAGAATCCCAATTCAGAGTCCAGATTCAGAATCTAGAATCCGAGTTAAGAATCCAGATTCAGTATCCGGATTCAGAATCCCAATTCAGAATCTGAATCCAGATTCAGAATCAGAATATAGAATCCGACGTCAGAATCTGGATTCAAAATCCCAATTCAGAATCCGGATTCTGTATTCGGATTCTGAATCCGAACCCAGAATCCGGATTCATTTTCAGTATCCGAATCCAGAATCCATATTAAAATCCCAAAATCTTAAGTTTTTGGGATTTTGATTTTGGGATTTTTATATGGCTTCACTTAAGGTGTGATTTTTATTCCTATACACAAAAAATTTGAACAAGTCATACTTTCGTCCGTAATGGTGCAATAATTAAGCATATAGAATATAAAGTATATAAAATCAGTGCATTAATTAAAATAATCTAAAATCCCTCTTTTAAAATAATCACATTCGTTGCAAAAACCTTCAAATTTCCATGTATTTTTACTCGATGTTTAAAGCAATAGTGCAAAGTTAAATTTATTATAATCAAAAGTAAAGAAAAAATTGACAATAATATCTGCATCCACAACATTGTGTTAAGGAATGGAGAGTTTGCATATCCTAATGCATCACTACAATTAATTGTAGTATAATTTTCCATTTAAAAAATACTAGAAAATTATGTATAATAACAATGGGAAAGATGATGTTTTCAAATACTCTCCTGTAAAAAGAACAGCTATTCAATTTTGCTGCTAGCTTGTTTCTTAGGCTACCAATACCATCTGGTGCGTGGGAATAAAAGTTTATAAGCGACCAAAGAATTCTAGCTTATACGCAAAATTTAATTACTATGCAAGTTAGAAAATTAATTTTGCAACGGATATAGTCATATTACAAGGGCAATCCAATCGCAATAATTACTAGCAAAAATTTATAATGTAGAGACAAGAGTTTAAGAGACACTTTCTTGAATATTCAAAGG
Source organism: Acrobeloides nanus (assembly GCA_900406225.1). Classification (NCBI taxonomy): domain Eukaryota; kingdom Metazoa; phylum Nematoda; class Chromadorea; order Rhabditida; family Cephalobidae; genus Acrobeloides; species Acrobeloides nanus. The sequence goes on along the minus strand of OZJO01028067.1, from coordinate 14,406 downwards.
TTCGAGCGCGCTCCAAGTTGAATTTATAAAGCGAGATTAATGCTTAGAAAAGTTTTTAAGAGACAATATCTAGAAAGTTCGAACCTGGGGTTAAACGGTTCGAGCGCACTCTAATTTGAATTTATTTATTGAGATTAATGAATGGGAAAATTTTTTAAAGCCATTTCGAGTCAAAATTCGATTACATTAAATTGAAATCCTTGTTTGAAGCTAAAAAACCCGATTTTACGTTGATTTTTTGAATTTTCAAACCTGTCTAAAACACCTTAGATAATTTTTTTCGGCCAAAATTCGATTCTGGCTGATGTATTCCAATATGGAGAACATTTCTAGCATGGTTTTGAAAAAGTCTGAGAAATTTCGATTTTCGAGCCATTTTTACACGGCGGTCATAGTGAAGGGTGTCGAAAAAATTTTTCTCAGATTTTTCCATGCTAGAAATGTTCCCCATACTGGAATACATCGGCCAGAATCGAATTTTGGCCGAAAAAAATTATCTAGGGTGTTTTAGACAGGTTTGAAAATTCAAAAAATCAACGTAAAATCGGGTTTTTTAGCTTCAGACAAGGATTTCAATTTAATGTGACCCGAATTTTGACTCGAAATGGCTTTAAAAAATTGTCCCTTCCGTTAATCTCAATAAATAAATTCAAATTAGAGTGCGCTCGAACCGTTGAACACTATGTCCGCCTAGGTTCGAATTTTCTAGATATCGTCTCTTAAAAGACATTTCGAATCAAACCGAGGCCCGCAAAAAATTCAAAACCTTGTCCGAAGCTCAATATCATCGATTTTACATGTATTTTTTAAATTCTTTAACCTGTCTAAAACACCCAAGATAATTTTTTTTCGGCCAAAATTTCTTTCTGGCAGAAGTATTTCAATATGGAGAACATTTCTAAAGTGGTTTCGAAAAAATCCGAGAAACTTCGATTTTTGAGCCATTTTTACACGTGGTGGTAGAAATGAGATCGAAAAAAATTGTCTCGGATTTTTTTGAAACTATGCTAGAAGTGTTCTTCATATTGAAATACATTTGCCATAAAGAAATTTTGGCCTAAAAAATTATCTTGGGTGTTTTAGTGAAGTTAGAAAATTCAAAAAATACACGTAAAATCGATGGTATTGAGCTTCGGACATGGTTTTGAATTTTTTGCGAACCTCGGTTTGATACGAAATGACTTTTAAAAACTTTTCCATGCGTTAATCTCACTTTATAAATTCAATTTGGAGCGCGCTCGAACCATTTAACACCACTCACCCCTAGATTCGAATTTTCGAGATATCGTCTCTTAAAGATCATCAATTTATTCGATATTCTAGAATTATTTTTCAATATCATCTTTCATATATCAAAAACGACAGTAACTTCAAGTGCGGTGTTGGAATTTCATTTGAAGGAGGGAAATTTTAGAAACAAATGTTCCAAGGGAAAAATTCCATTCAATTTTATTTTATTCACATGCAATAGGCACGTAACATGAGATAAGAACAATAGTAACATGAAAGCAATGAGAAAATGAAATGAGAAAAACATGAAAATTGAATTTTTTTGTATAAAAAAAATAATTTCATTGCAACTATGATTTTTATTCCTTTGAAAATTATGAATTTAGCATGTTCTTTTGTTCTCCATGATGTTATACAGGGTATACCAAAATAATTCCTCCATTTATCAATTTATTGAGTTTTTCTACATTTTTTGTGCTTGAGGGCAATGGCATAGGGAGAAGGACAACTAAGGGGAGGGCACCATACAAAAATCATAAGGATCCTAGTTTTTGCCCGGTCTTCTCGCGGACAAAACATAGGAGGAGGGGACCATGTTTAGAGAGCAGGGATGAGCATGAACGACTGAATTCGTTTGTTGGACATTTTGGTCTTGATCATTTTAAACGAATTTGTTCCAAATGAAGTCGTTTAAAACGAACTTTCCAAAAGTTCGTTTCAAACGACTAGGGGCACTTCCCAAAAAGGTTGTTTTTCCCAAAAGAGGGATTTGGTTGCAGAATCAATTATACCTGATTTAATAAATATCTAAAATGGTACCTGTGGAGTAACAGGATTTTGTCCAATTTTCCATTATCTGAATTTTAGCTCAGAAAAATCCGAAATATGATTTTTTTTGTAAAAAGCCCATGACTTGGCTTTTATTTTTTGTGCAAAATTAAACGATTTTGACTTAACCACTATTTTTAGACCAATTTTTATGAAAAAATTTTCCCAGTGACCCCCCATATTTTTTTCCAAATTGTTAAATTTTTGAATATTTTGAATATAAAAATTCAAAAAATGCCGGTTGAACACCTCAATTTTTAAAAGTGCATCGAAAAATCTTTAAACTCGTGGAGATATAGATTTGTGAAAAAGTGCTCTATATTTTGAACGGTAAATGGGCTATACTTTGAACGGTTAATGATACCTATATGAGATAACCCCCCCCCCCATCACCACAGGGGCAAAAAATTAAGAATTTGGCATATTGTGCAACCTACCGTATTCTCTCTAATAGAAGCACCCTTCTATTTGAAGCACCCCCCATAAATTTTGTCTTAACAAGAAAATCTGTATAAGGAGGATATATTTTTTTCGTTTATGATCTACTTTTTGCTCTTTTGTTAGTTTCAAGTTTGTTTGCACTTTTTTTCGAAATTTAAATTGAAAAAAGAAGCACCTCTTCTATTTGAAGTATCCCCTGCCGGAGGGATTGAAAAATAGAAGCACCGGTGCTTCTATTAGAGAGAATACGGTATATTTCAAAAAATGAAATTTAAAATGAAAACTTTGTAAAAGTGTAATTGAAGAAAAGGTTTATCCATCCTGATTTTTTAGTTTCACAAGCAATTTACAAAATTTAAATATAAAAACCATAAATTGAGTACCGGCTTTTGCAGATTCTATCTAAACTTTCTAAAAATGATCTTTCTGGGGATTTTCCATGAAGGAATAAATTGCGTGCATTGCCGAACCGTGAAAATGCTTCCATGACCCTGATTCAAGGAAAGTAGTGGGTGTATTGAAGCGAAAATGAACAAAAATTCGGAATTTCGTCGGAAAAACGGCTGTTTAGGGTTTTTCTATGCGAAGAATCTATTGCGCACATTTTTGAGGCATTGAAAAATTCCCTGATATTGATTTAAGCGATTTTAGTTATGAAGCCGTTTTATGGAGCAAATCTCTCGTATGGGTAACTTCCAGTGATCAAAATCAAAAATTTTTCTCAGATTCGAGTGCCCCACGGCGAAAAACCCTGAATACAAAAAAGATAAATATTTTTTGATACTTAAAAATCAGTGATTTTTCAGTAATTTTAAAGTACAAAAAGTGATTAAGTACAAAAAAGTGACTTTTAAGTACAAAAAAGTGGTTTTTAAGTATAAAAAAGTGATTCAGTACAAAAAAGTGATTTTTTAAGTACAAAAAAATATTTATCTATACAAAAATTCATGTGATTTGGAAATTTTTTTTGAAAATTTGATTTTTTACCCTTGGTACTCAAGGGAAAATTTTGAAAAAATAAAAAAATTTTCGAAGCAGTTAATGCGTGCAATTGATTCCTCATCTAGGAAAACCCCATAGAAGTCATTTTTATAAAGATTAGATGGAATCTACCTTCTGACGTTCCAATACTTTAACTCACGTCATGATATTATTGTCTTATCAAAATTGACATTGTACTCTGATTCATAAGCTGTAAAATCAAGGACACCCACTGTCTGGTTTGCCATTAAATTTTTTTATTCCTTGTCGGTAATTATCTTTTTTCAAAGATAATGATTATTTTTGTAAACTGAAATCATTTTGTGTTTGTGATTGAAACCAATCGTTTTTGTGCCCAATGTATGCATATATTGAAAATGGTACATGAATCAGCTTAGGGTATACAAAATTTGTGACTTTATCAGGCACAAAGAAGTATAAAATGCAATATATAAATACAGCATGAAAATCGTAAGATTGCATCAAATTTAATTAGAAATAAGATGTTTGTGAAATTGGTGGTATGGTTATGTTTTCTAAGTATAATTTTAAGCCAAGTTTCGGGTTTATGTAGCGAGCAGACAGATTGTGGGAGCTGTACTCAGGCGAGTGAAGGTCTTGAAGTTTGCTGGTAAGCCAAAAATTTTGCTGAATTTTTTCAAAAATGACCATGATTTTGAGGGTTTGATTCCCAATGTGGTTCGGGCTTAACTCTTGTGGTCAAAGATCTTGGCTTCATGAAGTGACGGGGAGTTCTGTTGAGGGACTGTTGTGGGTATTGGTGTTTGGGGGGGGGGAGCATTGCCTAGTGGGCCCAGCTTCAATTGACTGACTAGGAACAATGATACTTCGCCATTTTCGGTCACTGCTCAAAACATATCATAAAACAAAATTTTCAGCTGGAACGCCACAAAAAACAGTTGCTTGCCTTCTCTTCTTGGAGTCTGCCATATCGGTGGTACACGACTTTCTTATAACTGCCCCACAGAATTACCAAAATTCGTTTATACCGATGATTTTGGACGCTCCAAAGCTCTACCCTACATTGCAGCTGCTTATGGGACTACTTCTACTGAGGCACAACAATGTTTAACAAATACTTTGCCGGGTGCTCGAGTGTATAGGCAATACTTTGCTAGTCCTTGTGCTAACGGGGTAGGTTGATAGTTTACAAGAAAAATTAATAAAATGACTCATTTTAGACATGCTCTGCGACATTATCTTATTCAATGTATGATCAAGCCATAGTGGTGTCTTTTAGAGGAGCGGAAGGGGAGGGTCAAGTAAGGTTTAGTATAATCTTTGCCACCTACCCAATCCATTCCCACCATATATTTACAACGTCGGACTGCTCGAGGGGGGTGTCACACAGGAAAACCATGTCACATCAGATTGATCTGTCCGGCCCCTTGTAAATGTTGATCCCCATGATAGGGTAGAAAGGAGCCTCATCCTACCTATACCCACCCACTTCTTTCTTTCAAGTTCATCTCGATTATCCATCTCCTGAAGTCTTAGAATGTTTTTTTGACATCTTCAGTGGGGGGGGGGGGGGGGCACTCCCATTCGTGGAGTAGGGTCGGCTAAGGGGGCACTTCCCCAAAAATCATAAGGACTTCTCTTATGTTTAAGGATTTTTTAAAATTTCGATCTACTAGGGGCACTTACCTCTGCTCCCTTGCCTACTCCACTGCTCCTACTCAACGATCAAACTATTTTATACTGTTATCCCATTTTTAGTTCCTACAAGCTGCAACCGACCTTTTAAATGATGAAAAACTTCCATTTCCTACTGGTGGCAATGTCTATCATGTTTATCGAAATGCTTTTTATACTTTTTGGAATGAAGTTGGTCTAGAAAAAGGGATTAAATACCTAAAAAATCTTTACCCCAGCTATGAATTTTGGGTTTGTATTTTCTTATTTTTTCATTTAAAAATACAAATTTTAGGCTTTTGGTCACTCTCTAGGCTCTGGGATGGCATCTTTAACATCTTCGTATGTTGTAAAATCTGGGTTGTTTTCTTCAGAAAAAGTAAAAATGGTTACCACTGGACAAACTCGAGTTGGAGATATAAAATATGCGAAAGCTCATGATAACTTGGTAAAAATTTATTTGTCATCTAAAGCTGTATTCAGATTCCCAATTTTTGACTTTTTCAATTGCCTCAAAAAATTTTCAAAACTACAATTTCCTAAAGTTTTCCTGACCAGGGGAAAAATTTTAGCTGGAAGAGAGTTGGATTTTTCCACATACGTACCCGCTACTTCCATAGTTTTACTATTTTTCATTTTTAGGTCCCCTACACTTATAGAATAGTAAATATCAATGACATGATTACAAAACTACCAACGAAATCTTACCCCGATCTCGAAGATAGTTATCATAGTCGATTTGAAGTTTGGTACCCAAATGGTATGGTAAAGGGATCAAAATTCATAATATGCAATCAAGCCGAGCAAAGTTCTTGTAGTGCATCGTCTAATGATACTATGTTACCTGTGCATAATAGCTATTTTAATGTTAGTATAAATACGTGGGTGGGAACAGGGTGTACGTAAATATTTCTTTTTGTATATAATAGATGTAAATTTTATTGAATAATAAATAGTACATATCGCTACGCGCTTAGAGAGGAGAAGAAAAGTGGGTGAAGAATCGTCTCTTCTTCTCACTCCGAGCGTTTCATTTCTACGAGCGCTTCTCTCTATCTCCGAACTTCTCCTCTCCGAGGGGTTTAAAATTTTGTAAATATAAAAAAATGTTGCAGATTACATTTTCAATTCATACATATATAATATGTAAAAACTACAGGATAATTCCAAAAAGTGCATTTTTGTGATTTTTGGGGTCCAAAAATTTTTGGTACCGGAAAATTCTACTATATTAAACTTGTAATGCGTGTCTATTTGTCTGTCCAGACGATCTCGGAAACATTTGAAGAACATATTTTATCGACTAGTGGTATGCATAAGTTGTACCGATATCTACTGGTGCATCTATCTAATTTATCAAGGCTTGTGCAACGTTATGGGATATTGTCCAGGAGGAGAGCTGGTGAATGTTATTATCTCATGTGGTGCCCAGTTCGTATTCTTTTTCTCATGAATATGGACTTATTGATTGCGTTCAATCGGTTTTCGGCAGTGGTTTTGTGCGAGCGACATGATAAAATTTTCAGCAATAGGAATGGCGTGATTTATATATTGCTGTTCATGATTGGTTCATCGCTCAAGTGTATGCCAACTTGGATTTATTAAAGAAATATGTGAGTTTATATAAATATTACACAAAGAGAAGAAAGCTCATCAACTATGGTACTGGAGAAAGTGACTCAAGATTCATCTTGAATAAAGAGGGTTCGACCCCCTAGGGTCGAAATTTTAGTTTTTGGGGTTCACCACTCTCTCTTATAATGATTATCGCCCCCCCCCCAAATGTTTTAATGTAACTATTAAATTTAGTATGTTGAAGCACAAACATTTACTTTCCAAAACATGCCATCTGAACATATTGTAAAATTAGTAATGTGGTTTGAACTAGGATGTACATACGTGATTCACTCAATTCTAGCTGTTCTGTGAGTTTTCAAGGGTTATTTTTATTTTTAAACAAGTTTTTAGATACATATGGTCGTTCGTTGAATATAGAAGACGTTTGAAAAGTACGACAATGACAGCTGCACAGAAAAAAGAAGGGCGCCTTTTGATACAAGCTGTTTTTAGTGGGATCCCTTGTTTTGTGATGATGACTTTTCATCATCTTTTTCCTTTTCCATTCATCGAATTGCTCGGTGGCGATTGGTGCATCCTGAATGGCCCTGTCACATATCTTTCGTTCAACTCGGAGGTTCGATCAGATTGGCTGGAGCTTGTTGGTTTGAAGGCAGCTATCAAGAAAATTCCGTATATGAATACATTTATAAGGAACAAAGTTGGCATAACACCAAATGCTATTGGTGACACCCCTGATAAATAACTCATATCATATCAGACTAACAGCAACGTAATTAATCTACATAATTTGGCTTAACTTTAAAACCAAAATTGCTTTATAATTCGATCTAAATAAATCAATTTTGAATCACAGACCATTACAACAAAACAAATTCGTTCAAAACGAATTTTTCGAAAACGAATTTCGAATTCGTTCAAAACAAATTCGTTTTTAAACTCGAATTAACTATAGAAAACATAAAAAATATTTAAACAATTCCTTCAGATTCGAGCTCCACATGGCGAAAAATCCGTGAATACAAAAATTCATGTGATTTGGAAAAATTTTTTGAACCTAGGAAAACCCATAGAAGTCATTTTTTATAAAGATTAGATGGAATCTGCAAAAGACGGTTACCTTCTGACAACTAATACTTTAACTCACGTCATGATATTACTGTCTTATCAAAATTGCCTTTGTACACTGATTCATAAACTGTAAAATCAACAACACCCACTGTCTGGTTTGCCATTAAATTTTTTATTTCTTGTCGGTAATTATCTTTTCTCAAAGAAAACCATAATTGTTAATAAAAGTTTGTGAAAATGTGTCAATGAATCAGCTTAGGATATCCAAAATTTGTGACTTTATCAGACATAAAGAAGTATAAAGTGCAATATATAAATACAGCATGAAAATCGTAAGATTACATCAAATTTAATTAGAAATAAGATGTTTGTGAAATTGGTGGTATGGTTATGTTTTCTAAGCATAATTTTAAGCCAAGTCTCGGGTTTATGTAGCGAGCAGAAAGATTGTGGGAGCTGTACTCAGGCGAGTGAAGGTCTTGAAGTTTGCTGGTAAGCCAAAAATTTTGCTGAATTTTTTCAAAAATGACCATGATTTTGAGGGCTTGGTTCCCAATGTGGTTCGGGCTTAACTCTTGTGGTCAAAGATCTTGGCTTCATGGAGTGACGGGGAGTTCTGTTGAGGAACTGTTGTGGGTATTGGTGTTTGGGGGGGGGAGCAATGCCTAGTGGGCCCAACTTCAATTGACTGACTAGAAAACATCATACTTCGTCATTTTCGGTCACTGCTCAAAACATATCATAAAACAAAATTTTCAGCTGGAACGCCACAAAAAACAGTTGCTTGCCTTCTCTTCTTGGAGTCTGCCGTATCGGTGGTACACGACTTTCTTATAACTGCCCCACAGAATTACCAAAATTCATTTATACCGATGATTTTGGACGCTACAAAGCTCTACCCTACATTGCAGCTGCTTATGGGACTACTTCTACTGAGGCACAACAATGTTTAACAAATACTTTACCGGGTGCTCGAGTGTATAGGCAATACTTTGCTAGTCATTGTGCTAATGGGGTAGGTTGATAGTTTATAAGAAAAATTAATAAAATGACTCATTTTAGACATGCGCTGCGACATTATCTTATTCAATGTATGATCAAGCCATAGTGGTGTCTTTTAGGGGAGCGAAAGAGGTGGATCAAGTAAGGTTTAGTACAATCTTTGACACCTACCCAATCCATCCCCACTATATATTTACAACCTCGGACTGCCCGAGGGGGATGTCGCACGAATTTTAGAAAATCATGTAACATGCCTTCACAAAATTTCGATCCACTAGGGGCACCTACCTCTGCTCCCTTGCCTACTTCACTGCTCCTACTCAACGATCAAACTATTTTTATACTGTTATCCCATTTTTAGATGCTACAAACTGCAAAAGACCTTTTAAATGATGAAAAACTTCCATTTCCTACTGGTGGCAATGTCTATCGTGTTTATCGAAATGCTTTTTATACTTTTTGGAATGACGTTGGTCTAGAAAAAGGGATTAAATACCTAAAAGATCTTTACCCCAGCTATGAATTTTGGGTTTGTTTTTTCTTATTTTTTCATTTAAAAATACAAATTTTAGGCTTTTGGTCATTCTCTAGGCTCTGGGATGGCATCTTTAACATCTTCGTATGTTGTAAAATCTGGGTTGTTTCCGTCAGAAAAAGTAAAAATGATTACCACTGGACAAACTCGAGTTGGAGATATAAAATATGCGCAAGCTCATGACAACTTGGTAAAAATTTATTTATCATCTAAAGCTGTATTCAGATTCCCAATTTTTCGACTTTTTTCAATTGTCTCAAAAAATTTTCAAAACCACAATTTCCTTAAGTTTTTCTGACCAAAGAAAAAATTTTATCCGGGAAGGAAGTTGGACTCTTCTACATACGTACCCGCTACTCCCATAATTTTATTATTTTTCATTTTTAGGTCCCCTACACTTATAGATTAGTAAATATCAATGATATGGTTACAAAACTACCAACGAAATCCTACCCCGATCTCGAAGATAGTTATCATAGTCGATTTGAAGTTTGGTACCCAAATGGTATGGTAAAGGGATCAGAATTTATAATATGCAATCAAGCCGGGCAAAGTTCTTGTAGTGCATCGTCTAATGATACTATGTTACCTGTGCATAATAGCTATTTTAATGTTAGTATCAATACGTGGGTGGGAACAGGGTGTACGTAAATATTTCTTTTTTTATATAAATGATGTAAATTTTATTGAATAATAAATAGTACATATCGCTACGCGCTTGGAGAAGAGAAGAAAAGGGGTGAAGAATCGTCTCTTCTTCTTCTCACTCCGAGCGTTTCATTTCTACGAGCGCTTCTCTCTATCTTCGCACTTCTCCTCTCCGAGGGTTTTAAAATTTTGTAAATAAAAAAAATGTTGCAGATTACATTTTCAATTCATACATATATAATATGTAAAAACTACAGGATGATTTCAAAAAGTGCATTTTTGTGATTTTTGGGGTCCGAAAATTTTTTGGTACCGGAAAATTCTACTATATTAAACTTGTAATGTGTGTCTATTTGTCTGTCCAGACGATCTCGGAAACGCTTGATTTAAATCCGGATTGCTAGAACAAAAATTGTAGGAGACAATTAGAGAAGAATTGACATCAAAATCATCGACTTCGGAGACAAAAATTTTTACTTTTTTGCCCTTTTACTATTGTACTCTAGAGTAAATTCTCAGAGAGTACCGCTCGGAGTCACATTTCACTCTAAAGTAAAACACTCGGGGTGCCGCTTGGAGTCATTTTCGGAGAAACCGCGAGCGCGTTAGTGCTCGGGCCCGTACTTTTTTTATATTAAAAATGACCCTTATAGGGGTAATTTTATGCGGGAAATCGATTGCGTGTATTTCTGGAACATGAAAATGTTTCCCTGATCCTGATTCAGGGGAAAAACATGAAAACTCAAAAAATCTAATTTTACCCCTATCCAATTTTTCTCCGTCAAAAATCCAATTTTTCCCCTATCAGGGTCAAGGGAGATCGATTGCACACATCTCAGTCGCGTGAAAATGCTTCCTTCACCTTTTTTTCGGAAAAAGAGCACTATTTTACCTCTCGTATGGGTATTTTCCAGTGATCAAAATCAAAAAATTCCTTCGGATTCGAGTTCTCCATGGCGAAAAATCCCTGAATACAAAAATTCATGTAATTTGGAAAAATTTTTTTGAACCTAGGAAAACCCTATAAAAGTCATTTTTATAAAGATTATATGGAACCTGCAAAAGACGGTTACTTTCTGACTACCCAATACTTTAACTCACATCATGATATTATTGTCTTATCCAAATTACCTTTGTACATTGATCTATAAGCTATAAAACCAACAACACTCACTGTCTTGTTTGCTATTAAAAATTTTTATTCTTTGTCAATAATTATCTTTTTTTCAAAGATAACCGTAATTTTTAATAAAAGTTTATGACTGAATTGCTTTTGTGTCCAGTGTATGTTTTTGTGCCCAACATAAATTGAAGATGTGTCAATGAATCAGCTTAGGATATCCAAAATTTGTGACTTTATCAGACACAAAGAAGTATAAAGTGCAATATACAAATACTGCATGAGAATCGTATGATTGCATCAAAGTTAATTAGAAACAAGTAAACAAGATGTTTGTGAAATTGGTGGTATGGTTATGTTTTCTAAGTATAATTTCAAGCCAAGTTTCGGGTTTATGTAGCGAGCTGTAAGGGACCGTGTTTACAGAGACCCTGTCTTAAGGTTTTTATTTATATTTTATTCTCATATTAATCTTTTTGATTTTTATGTTCTATAATCGTTGTAATAAATACTCATTCCTTAATATTCTGCAACATTACATATAAGCATTTTTAATAAAACCATTTTAAATCATCGAGGGCAAAATTTCTGTCGAAGTTTCATCATGATATGTTGTCAATAACATAGATTCGGGACTGATTTTAGATGGTTTTTTCAACAATCTTTTTGGGTACATCTTAAATCCTCGCGCACTTTCTTTAACCGGAGCTCTTAGCACATATCTAAATTTATTTATTACATCTTCTTGACAAATTAAAAAAATTCTTACACGATATCCCCGGCTTCAAGCTCTAAATCATATGATGGATTGATGATGACATATGAAAGTGTTTTGCGGGAATCATTAATAGCTAAAAATATCAAAAATGCAGATTTGGCTTACATTTTTGGACTTTGAGATTTTTGAGAATAAAAAATCATACCATAATCATCTTCATCCATGCCCAAATTTTTCATGCGTGATTTAACTAATTCACGAAGCTTTTTCCGACCTGTACCAGATGATTTTTGCATGGTTACAACTTGCCGACGAGCTTTGCGCTCTTCTTGTAGCTTTTTGTCCATTTCGGTTGAGATTGTGCTAGAGTCCATTTCTTTGGTTCGGTAAATTCCGATTGGGATATCGCCTAAGGAGGCACAAATTTTTTGATAAAGCCGCCCATAAGTTCGAATCCAAAGGTCTTCTTGAGTTATTTTTATCTAAAAAACAAAATTTTCAATTTAATGACCTTATTTTAGAAAATTTAGGCAATTTTGCTACTTTTCAAAAAATTTAATTTTTTCTCTCTCCATTTTCCTAATAAAGATCAAGGAGTGAAGTAAGTCATAATGATAAGGGAAGAGGCAAATTATGAAAGAAACAATCCTTGATGTTAAAAAATTACCGATGTTAAAAATCCAGAACCCGGAGATTGTTCAATGCCAAGTAACAATTTAACAAAATCAACCAAATAACTTTTTACATGTGCTTGATATAATAATCTGTCTAACATATTAGCTGAAAACACACCACCTTTAGCAAAAGGTAATCTAAACATAAATGGCATATCCGAACCGTTTCTTCTTTCTAACTAAAAACCTATATATTAAATTAATAATGATGGACATACAATAAGAGGGATGTCAAATCTGGACCCCTAGGACAACTAAAAAACAGAATCAAAAATGACCCCTTCTTAAAGATGTGCACGGGGTTAGTCCTTATAAAATTGCAGGTTGAAATGGATCTAGCAGGCGAGTTTTGTATCCGAAGAAAAAATTTAATATTATTTTATGAAAATTTTCAGGATTTTGGGCTAAAAATCTAATTTTAGAGCTCTTTATGAATGAAAACTTAAAATTCAAGTAGGCACGGCCCTGCCTAAAAAACCAACTTGCCAGGCCTCAAAAAATTGAGCTCAATCATGCACATCTCTACCCCCTCCACATACACAAGAATTTCCCTTCCCGAACTAGTTGGAAGGCCTTACTTGAGGAAAGAAGTTGGACAGCGAGGGGTATGATTTTTCACCAAAATGACCCATTCCCAATTTTCAATAAAAATATCCAATTTGTAAGAGGGACTACCTTTTCCTGATAGAAAAAATGACCTTTTCAAATTTCGATTGTTGAAGAGTATAGAAATCATTTGCATCAAATTGCATGAAACGCATATTTGAAGCATGTGTTAATTCAGTAATCATTTTCAAATTTGGAAACATGCGATGGATTTTTTGAACAGTGATAATGGTAGAGCAATCGGCTAAATGTTCTTCTAATGTCCTTGCCCCTTCTTGGACTACAATAACATGTTCTGCTAGACAGACGCCGGCTTTGAGGAGATTGTCTAGGCTAAAATGTCAATGGTCTAATTTTGATGTGGTGGCGAAACTAACCTAGATATTTTCCCTTGCATCCAGTAAATCATTGGGAACCAAGCAATGACATCAAGAAAAGCGGGATTTGGTCTAAAATTGTGTTATTTTCAAAGGCATTTTTTTAAATATCGAAAGAATTATGATATTTCTAATGGAATTTATGATAACGTTTTTACCTTACGAGTTATGATATTGTAACACACGCATTTTAGCGCACTAGTTTTTTTTACTACTTAAAGTTAGCAAAATGAAACATGTTAAAATTAAACAAATTTGCCAACCCTTATGTTATATATATATTTTTTTAAATTACGTTTCATTATCTTCAAGTTCCAATAGCAAAATTATAGGGTTAAGATCATGAGCCGGGCGATAATAGGCTCGTAAAGGGATAATCAAATTGTATAGGCCAGTGCTAGTTTTATCAACAGCAACAATAATAGCCGGGGTTTTCCATTGATAATGGTTTGGTAGAAAGAAATCGCAATGATCACAAGGCTAAAAATAGTTCACTAGGGGAATATTTAAAAATGATATTTTTTTGAGAAAAATTATTGACCTTCCATCAAAAGTCATAAAAGATCCCTATGATTTTTTGCCGGTCTTCGGCTGTCCAAAACATAAGGTGAAACTCCTTTGGTTTCTTGGTCTTTAACTATTTCAGGGCATGGGAAATTGCTCACGTTACTCCCACTCTAATGGGTCTATAACATAAAAATATATGAACCTCTGAAATTTGCAGACAGCAAAATGGCCTTTTCTGCTTCAACATATGGCAAATAGTTGGGCTAGTACCAATATAAGCAACAACTGGTGGATAAGTTTTAACTATCCTATAAATATTTTTTTAGACTATTCTAATGTTTAGAAACTTCTCACGTTTCTTCAATACAAGGAACACCACAACTTTTACAAACACCATTATTATAATCATCTTCTGTTGATGAATCCATCATGTA
>OZJO01028063.1:0-31421 GCA_900406225.1 Acrobeloides nanus | reverse complement strand
TGACTTTTTTAAATGTTGTACACCATTTCAATTGCTTAAATATGTTTATTTTGCGTCCAAATTTCATATTATATACTTAGTTTGCCTAGTGCCGCAGTAACCCCAAAATCTTCGAATTTTCGAGATATCGTCTCTTAATAACTAACGAAAATAAAGTAATAGGTCGACTCGGCCGTGAGACTTATTTACGCGTGTGAAGGCTATTTTTGTAACAAATCCTCGATAGTGACCTCAAACTTTTTACCTATTTTGTTTGCTTTATACTTTTTAGTACATTATCTTACATGACTTGTATTTTAATACATTCTCTATAATAAACGTAAACGGGTTAATCTCTTGTAAAACATCGCGCCATACAAATATGTAAAATGCCTTTTTATCGAGCAACAATTGTAGACAAAGAAATGTTTACGGCTATTTTTAGTACAATAACGTGTTTATTCGAGAAAATAGTAACAGAAACATTTATATCCACGGCTCCCGAAAGTAGTAAAAAAGTGAACTTCATGGCCAAATGGTTAGGAATCCACGATTGCACTCTTTAAGGTCGCATGTTCGAATCCCGCTTGCGTCCCAATTGTTTTTAACTTTTTTGCCTTTTTAGATTTTTCAAAAAGACAGCATTTCTTATAGCTCGACAAGACGAATAAAATGACACCAAAATTATTGAATTTGAACAATATTTTAGGTTAATGAAACGAAAACCCTGAATCAGGATTTTCGTTTCAATAACCCAAAACATTGTTCAAATTCAATAATTTTCGTGTCATTTTATTCGTCTTGTCGAGAAAGTTCATAAAAATAAAGCATTTTTTGTTTTTACGGCATGTTCTAAATCACCGTTTCGAGATAATTGCGTGTGAAGTTTAAATAATCACGTGTGAAGCAAATTTCCGGTACATTCTGTTATTTTATGCTATTTTGAACAACATTCAAAAAAAATTTTTTGAATGTTGCTCAGAATAGATTAAAATAACAGAATATACCGGAAATTTGAAGGAGTATTTCTGTGTTAATTGATGCAAGTTAAAGTTTTCTTAGAAACATGCACGTACATGTTTTCGTTTTAATACACAGATTTCAAATTTCGCCAACTTTATATATTTCTCGAAACCGTTAGCGATTTAGGACATAGCGTAAAACAAAAAAAAAATCCTTTTTTTGAAAAATGACCTTCTAGAGGTAAAAATAGGGTGAAAAATCGATTGTGCTCACTCCCAAATTGTGAAAACGCTTGCTTGACCCTGAATCAGGGAAAGGATATGTATTTACGTAACTAAATTGATTTTCGCTTCAAAACACCGATCCCTTCCCTGAATCAGGATCAAGAAAGCGTTTTCACGGTTCGGGAGTGCGCGCAATCGATTCCCTACATAAAATTACACCTAAAGGATCACTTGTTAAAAAAATTTTCTACCCGGCCCTAAGTTGGACCCCCCTTTAAGAACTATAGAAAATTTTTTGACGCGAAGAGCATGACAACTAAAAAAAAGATCGACAAATAAAACAACTTTTTTGGTTTTTCCCCAAACATGGATCCTAGCTAAGTGCCTGAATCTCGCCATTTTTCTTTCTTTGTTTATCTCCATGATTGTTATTGTTACCATATAAGGGTATCTCATTAAGGTATTTATCAAATTTTTGCCTAAATTAATTTGTTTTTGCATTAATATTGGTGAATGCAAGGGCTTAAACAACTTGTTTTTTCCTCCGGTTTTATTTTTAGCCATAGAGTCTAATTTTAATTTGTTAACCCATGTATGGGTTAATATCACACTTCAGCTGTCCTGTGTTGAACCCCGCTAATCAAAACTGCCTTCGGTTTTCGGAATTGTTGTTCTTCTAATTCTGTCATAGGTTGGTGAGAATGCTATTCCGAAAGAAAAACGATAGACGTGAATGGGGTGGAGTTTTCTAGAATGCTTTTCTATCTACGATGGTATATATCAGCAGTAGAGTGAGATCGTTGCCATGGCACGAAACCATAGGGTATCAGAGGCGATATCGCTAAGGCACATAAATGCATAACTCACTGCTGGCTTATCTCCATAGCTCCATAATTAATAGAAAATTCAATTTTTTACTCCTTTTTAATGCGCGTGCCTTTCGATTTGGTTTTGTTGTGTAACAATAAACTTAAAGGACCTAGTCGCGTCGGAAAAGAAGTTGGAGCCCCTACACCATAGGGTGAGGTTTACCACCCATGTGAAATTTTTTTCTAGAAATGATCCCAAAAATTTTCACGTGGGTGGTCCCTCACTATTGTGTAGTAGCTCCAAAAGTTGCCAATTTGTGTACATATTCGGAAAGTTCATGAGCATTTTTGTTTTTACGACAACCTCTAAGTCGTTGTAGTTTTCGAGAGAATTGCGTTTGAAGTTGGCGATTTTTGAAATTTTGTGTATTACAACGAAAACATGTACCTGATAGTTTTCTTAAATCGTCAACTTCATACATGATTCTCTCGAAAATTACAACAATTTAGAGGTTGTCATAAAAACAAAAAATGCTCCATTTTTCATGAACTTTTCGAATATGTACAAAAATTTGGCAACTTTTTTTCCGACCAGACTGGTCAAGAATTTTTTTAAACCAATTTATAGGGATCCATGTTACCCTCGATTGGCCAAATAAAACAGGAACATGGTTAGTTCACTTCTTTCCGAGAGACATCTCCCAAAGCTCCCTTCACGAAATTCTATGACAACTGATAAACCTAGGTAATTTATGAGAATACTGGCTTTTTTTCCTAATCTATCCCATCATTTTAGGGGCGTTTTTGCCCTCCTTCCGTCACCTAAAAAATGAAAAATTTTTCCTAATGATCCCTTATGTTTGTGAAAAAAATGTCCAAATTTTGTCATTTTTTTAACAAAAAATGTCGATTTTTTTACTAATTTTTTGTCAAAATTTACAAGTTTTAGCTAAATTTCCGGCTCAAATTTTCCCTAGTTTTCAAATACCCTCTTTTCTTGTAATTTATTACCCTTTCTTCTCATGTTCCGACTTCTATTTTTACACTTCCCTTTTATCTGTCTTCCTAGTATAATTGTTGAAACTTTTTCCTATAATTGCTCAATTTCCGGTCAGGGTAATTATCTAGGGTTTTGAAAACAAAAGGACAAAACTTTTTCGAAAATATTTATCTTCCATCAAGCATAATAGGAAAATTATGGTCTTTGAATATTATCATTTTTAAACGTTTTTTCATTTTCGAAGCATGAAAATGAGTCCGAAACCCTGATTCAGGATAGGCCTTGTGAGTGTAATAAAGCGAAAATTGGAATTTTTGAAAGATTCTTCGAAATTTCGTAAATTTTTGGTGTCTTAGGGGTAGTTTTATGCACTAAATCGATTGCGCGTATTTTCGACGCGTGAAAGTGAGTCCCAAACCCTGATTCAGGTTAGGCCTTATGCGCATAAAATTACCCCTAGAAAGTCTTTTTTTTTAAAATTTTTTCGGCCGAGATCGGGCCTCGATCTGCACCCCCTTACAGTTTACAACTCGGATGGTTGAGTTGTAAACTTAAAATCATGCGAAAAGTCGATTGCGCGCATTCCCGAAGCGTGAAAATGCTTCCTTGACCCTGATTCAGGGAAATAGATGTGTATATTAAAGCGAAAATCGAAAAATTTTAAAATTTCTCTCTCAAAATCATATTTCTGGAGGTAATTTCATGCGGGGAATCGATTGCGCGCATTCCCGAATCTTGAAAATGCTTCCTTGACCCTGATTCAGGAAAATATGAGTTTGTGTTGAAGCGAAAATCCAATATGTACTAATTTTCCTGAATCAGAGTCAAGGAAGTATGTTCACGCTTCGGGAATGCGTGCAATCGATTTTTCGCATGATTTTAGCCGTATACAGGCTGTTTTGGCAAAAATTTTTTCAGAGACTGGTCCCTAAATCTTATCTCCCTTTAAAGAAACACTATTGACGTCACTCGAAAATATTCGAATTGCACAGCATTTGCAATGAATGTTTGTTTCTAGCGCAACCCTTCACATTATCTCACAGTATGGAACCGGAACTTAAATCCTGTGTACTCATTAAAGCTTATGAGATTGTTTTTCTATCCAATTTTTGAGCAAAACATTCAAATTTGAGCAACAAATTCGATTTTTGGGGAAAAATAGATTTTTTGCAAAAATTCGATTTTGAGTAAAAAATTCAATTTTTGAGCAAAAATAAATTTTTTTACAAAAATTCGATTTTGGGCAAACAATTCAATTTTTTGCAAAAATTCGTTTTTTTTCAATTTCTCATCAGGATAATTATCTAGGGTTTTTAACCCAAAAAGGACAAAACTTTTTCGAAAATATTCATTTTCCAACAAGCATAATAGAAAAACTATGCTCTTTGAAAATTATCATTTTTAAAAGTTTTTTCATTTTCGAAGCATTAAAGTGAATCCGAAACCCTGATTCAGGGTAGGCCTTGTGAGTAATAAAGCGAAAATTGGAATTTGTGAAAAATTCTTCGAAATTTTGAAGTTTACACCTCAACCATCCGTTTGGCTACAATAGAGCAGTAGGTTAAGCGTCGACGCTCAAACGGAAAGTAGAAACCAACAGTGAAGGTTCAAGTCCGGGCAGTTCAACACAACTTTTGCGGCTCTTCACGACAACAACTTATTTATTCAAACCGTCTATTTCCTTGTTATTTTTATTGCCTCAATCGGTCATTCTTTTAACGGAACACCATTGACATCACTCGAATTTTTTTCGAGTTGCACAGCACCTGAATGAATGTTTGTTTCTAGCGCGACCCTTCACATGATCTCACAGCCTGGGACCGGAACTCCAATTTCTACGTACTCATTAAAGCTTATAAGATTGTTTTTCTATTCACGATTGACTTTACCTTCAACACCCACACGAAATGAGAGGGAATATTCGAGTAAAAAAAATAAGCGATTTATTTTTAAAACGTTCTTTATACGACGAAGCTCCGAATGGTACCAAAACAAAAAGGTGCTTGAATAAAAACTTTTAAAAAAGTCAATAAAGCCCATTTCGGTCCTAAATGCTAAACTTTTTATGGAACGTTGATGCCTGATTCAGGGAAAGTGGTGAGTGTAATGAAGCGAAAATGGCATCTAGAGCAAAAATTCGATTTTTTGCAAATATTCGATTTTGAGCAAAACTCATTTTTTAAGCAAAAATTTGATTTTTGATCAACAATTCGATTAAGGCAAACAAATTTTGCCATATTTTCAAAAAAAATTTTCCGAAATTCAACAGTTTTGACTCTAGCGGGATCGAACTTGGCGAGCACAACGTTGCTTAACTTGCCAGATCCGACGGGATCACTCTACAAGTTTAGCATTTTGGTTTGAAATGGACATTACAAATAACTTCTGTGAAATTTTAATTCAAACATCTTGTGGGGGGGGGGGAAGCACGACGAAGTAAACGGTGCAAAAAGTTGAGATACCCTCAAAAACGCTATAAAATCGGCCAGAAAATTTTTCTAGGGGGTTTTCTAGGTGGGAAATCAGCTGTGCGCATTTTAAAAGCCTGAAAACGCTTCCTTGACCCTGATTCAGAGAAGGAGTGGGTGTATTGAAGCGAACAAAATTCAAAAAGAACCCCGGATCCTTGGTATAGCAAAATATTGATTTGTGAAATTTAGCTATCCGCCGGTTCGGAATCGCCTAGCCGAACAAGACAATACTCCAATGAATCAAACGTATACTATTGGAACTCCAGCAAACAGACAAATGGCTCCAAGAGAAAGGTCGAATAGCGTGGATTCCGAGATGGCTGAATATTCTATTCATGGTAATCCGTTTCAATCAAATGATTGTATTGTATGAACAAATTTCAGGTGCTATCGCGGGTTTATTTCCAAGAAATCTGATTCATGCGCCAAATCACAAAAAGGACAAATTCTCGGCGCATAGCGAGAAAAAGTTTCCCTCGAATGAAAGGTATGTTTTTTTTCAAATTAAATTTCGATAAATTACTTGATGTTTAATACCTGTTACTCGTGACAACTAGCTTAACGAAAAAACTGCGAAAATGCCTAAAAAGAAATGAAAACGCAAGCAATAGCGCGATCGGAGGAAGGGCAACTTTTTTTTCCAACCGGACTGGTCCTTTAACATGCTACACATACGCGGGCAAGGGGAGGAGCCTCCCCCAACCCACTCACTCATCGGCCCAAAATTAGGGGGGACCCTCTCACTCGGTCGGACGAAATCCGGCCAAGCTAGGGGGTCCCCTAATCCCTAACTCACTCGAACGGACTAGGGCAGGTCGAATGAGGGACATACTTGAGCAAGGAAGGGGAGGGAGTCTCCCTCCCCACCTTGCCCATGTATGATGCTACATCTTTTCAAATGCTACATGTTTTAAAAATGGCATAAAAGGCTTGCAAAAACTTTGAATCTGGCGCGGAAAAAGACTATTTTCTACATTTGTAATATTTTTTAGTCGAGATTCTCCTTTACCACATTGCATGTTGAACAAGCTCCCTTCTTTGGATGGACTATGTGTCGATCGAAAATGTACCATGCGTCCATGGACTCGAACCCAACTTGAGCTACAAAAATTCAAAGAAACTTTAAAAAATGCCTAATACTTTTTGTGTTTATCTACCCTGATGTATCTACTTGAGCTTATTAAATATGTTTATTCGAGACAATAAATAACAAGAATGAATTGTTCTTATGACAATCTATAAATTAAATTCCTTTTCGAGAGATTTTATAGCCTTCCATGGCTTTCGTTTTTCGAACAGCGAAGTTTTGACCAAAGGCACAGCATTTTCAATAAAAAATTTGCCTTTCTTTGCTGGTGGAGCATGGGCAGATGGGGCACGGCGATGCTTTCTCTTCGAAAATGGGACAAAGGCTGGTGGAGAAAACACTGCTGGTGGTGCAGCAGCAACTGCATATTGGAATGGTTGGGCAAACGGGTATGCTAGGGGGAATGTTGGCGCTTGCAGTGGTATAGAGGGAGCTTGGAGACCGGCACCTGAAAAAATTACAAAAAATTCAATTTTTGCTCAAAAAATGAATTTTTTTGACACCCTGTAGATTTTTTAAAATCATAAAGTAATGGAAATAAAATTTCATACCGGAAGGTAATGCTGCTACAGGCTTTGATGCCAATCCAAAAAGTGCTTCGAAAAATGGTGAGTAACTTGTTGCTGGCCACTAAAAAAAATCAGGTTGTCCCCCAAAAAAACTGGATTTTTGGGCATTTTTGAAAAGTGTAAGCTTAAGTCTAAACTTAAGACTAGATCTAGCCCTATGCCTAAGCATAGGCCTAGCTCTAAGCCTAAGCTTAAGCCTAAGCTTAAACTTAAGCCTAAACCTAAAACACAGGGTGTCTCCAAAAAAGGGCACTTTTACGTTTTTTGTGCGATTTCAAAAATTTTCAAGTTTTTTCATTTCACCAAAATAACCTTATATGGGGGGTTTTCTGCAAAAAATCGATTTTTTTCTCAAAATTCAATTTTTGAGCAAAAATAATTTTGATAATTTTGCCCAAAATTTGCATAAATCTATTGATTTCTTGCATAGAAAACCCTTAGGTAGTCGCATATCTGGTCAAAATCCGATTTTTTTTATTTTCACTTCAACACATTACCCTGGATCAGGGTCAAGGAAGCATTTTCACGCTACGGGAGTGCGCGAAATCGATTCCCCGCATCAAATTACTCCCCTATACGGGTCATTTTTAGAAAATTTTTTGAAAAAATCACGAAAACTCCACTTTTTTTGGGACACCCTGTAAAATTACTTACAGCTGCATATTGAGCATAGATACTTGAGGCCATAAGCGCACTAAAATTTATCATATAGATCTATAAAATTGAAGCCTAAAAAATCACCTACCAAACTAAGGTGAAAAGATTTACTTTCATTCTGAGCTATAGGGGAATGGTCGTTCAACTCGCAAATGATGCTTCGAAACGTTCCATTCGTCCTTAAATAACCAACATGTTCATATATTCCGGCTTCCGAATTCCAATCAAGCACATTTAGGCGATTAAGCATCGAAAACGGTTGTTTTCATACCAAGAAAAACAATCTGATGAGTTGTTAAGTACAGCGGGAACAGGACGAAGGAAGTTTCGCAATGGATTTGGCTATAAAGTGACTAGTTTCAATCGAATTTATTGACGAACGATTAAGGTCAAAAATGTTTGCAACTATGTCAACATGCATAATAAAAAAAGTTTTGGATTGAATTTTTTTAATTGGGTACAAGGGGGGGGGAGTACATGATAAAATTTTCGAAAATTTATATGATGAATGAATTGGAAGGGGAAGGATACACGAACCCTCATGATGGATGGATGAATGACTATAAGGCGGAAGGTCCGAGGATGAGTGGTGAGGGGGTACTGTACCCCCCCTGGTAACCTATGCCTAAAAGACTAGTCCAGTAAAAGTTGCCATGTTTGTTGATATTCGGAAAGTTCATGAAAAATGAAATATTTTTTGTTTTTACGTCAACCTCTAAATCGTTGTAGTTTTCGAGAAAATGCGTTTGAGATTTTCAATTTGTTACAAGCTCTTCGTTGTAATACACAAACTTTTTTGAATTTTTTGCTCAAAAAGTCGATTTTTTCAATTTTCATCAAATGAACATTGTAGCAGTTGCATAGCTAATTGAGACAAAGAAAATGACACCAAAATGATCAAATTTGAACATTGTTTTGGGTTATTGAAACGAAAACATGAATCAGAATTTTCGTTTCAATAACCCAAAACAATTTTCAAATTGGATAATTTTAGTGTCATTTTATTCGTCTCATTTTTTAACTAGAAAAATCAATTTTTAAATTTTTTATCAATTTTTTATTTTTACTTAAATCTAGATGTTTTTCAAAAAAATTGATTTTTCTATTTTTTACAAAATTTTTCATAAAAAAATAATATCACCTTCGTGTTTTTCACATAAAATTACCCCTAGGCAAAAATTTCATCAATTTTGGACGGTGCAAAAAAATTTGGCTCCGAGTGGGATTGAAACCCGGGTCTTCAAACTCGAAATCTGTGATGTTATCCACTAGGCTTCTGGCGCTTTTTAGAACCTCTCCGTGAAACAGACTTTAAATTCTACCTTTTCAACTGTTTGCATAACACATTACTCAAAAATGTTTTATATTCTCTATACTTTTTTCTACTTTAAAATTCTTGCTTGATAAACATCAATGGAAACAGGAAATTTACATGGACAAACTTGTCAAAATTCTAGCAAAATACTCTTCAAATGTCGTAGTTTATCCAGTTTTGAGTTTGGTCATTCAAGTACAAGCTTTTTAATGAAGCAAGTGTTTAATAAGTGTTTCAAGTGATTTTAAAGAGGCTTACAATTTTGCAAGAAAAGGGATAATAGAAAAAGATTTATACTCTCTTGTTTCTGCCCAAATATATAACACAAAAATATAAAGGACCAGACAAGTAAGTTAGAATCATATGAAAAAATGATATATTCGTAAAGATCATAAAAAATGGAGCATTTTTTGTTTTTACGACAGTCTCTAAATCGTTGTAGTTTTCGAGATAATTGCATTTGAATTTGTTACAAGCTCTTCGTTGTAATACACAAACTTTTTTGAATTTTTTTGCGGAAAAATCGATTTTTGCATCGATTTTTTCAATTTTCATCAAATGAACATTGTAGCAATTTGTATAGCTAATTGAGACGAACAAAATGACACCAAAATTATCCATTTTGAACATTATTTTGGGTTATTGGAACGAAAACATGAATCAGAATTTTCGTTTCAATGACCCAAAACAATGTTCAAATTGGATAATTTTGGTGCCATTTTGTTCGTCTCAATTAGCTATACAGATTGCTACAATGTTCATTTTATAAAAATTGAAAAAATCGATGCAAAAATCGATTTTTCCGCAAAAAATTCAAAAAAGTTTGTGTATTATAACGAAGAGCTTGTAACAAATTCAAACGTAATTATCTTGAAAACTACAACAATTCAGAGCATGCCGTAAAAACAAAAAATGCTCCATTTTTCATAATCTTTCCGAATATATTATTTTTTAAAATATGATTGTAACTTACTGGACTGGTCCTTTAAGTACAGGGTGTATCGAAAAAAAACCGGAATTTGGGCGATTTTTTCATGTTTTTTCGACTCAAAAATTTTTTTTAAATGACCCGTTCGGGCTAATTTCATGCGGGAAATCGATTGTGCGCATCTTGAAAATGTTTCATTGACCCTGATTCAGGGAAATAAAAGTGTGTATTGAAGCGAAAATTGAACATATACTAATTTTCGAAGTTCTAGAATGTGCGCAATCGATTTCCCACATAAAATTACCCTCAGAAATATGATTTTGAGGGAGAAATTTCAAAATTTTTCGATTTTCGCTTCAATACAAAACACTCATTTTCCTGAATTAGGATTAGGGAAGCATTTTTTCGTTTTAGTTTTTTCGTTGTTAGTGCGCTTTTCAACCTAAAAGCGCAAATATAGACACCCTGCATTCGTTAATCCCATTTGGAATGCGGTAATTTTTTGTGTGAAAAACTTCCCGACTTTGCTATCTATTCAATCAGCTGAAAAAGCTGCCCAACAGGTGTTTGCTTAGTTCGTCGACGATCTTTCCAGTGCGAAGTGTGTTGTCTCATGTGCTTTTTCAACTCCTTCTGGACATTGGTCATCATCATCAACTTCTCGCCGACGAGAAATATTTGTGGACACACAACTGGTCCTAGGCGCGAGCAATCCTTATTGTATATAAGTTGGAAGCTGTCGGAAATTGCGGTTCCTAATAGAGACCCCTTCAATAACATTTCCTAGTCGCATCTAATCGTGTACAAATAGCAAAAAATGAAGTCTCTTGCTATGTAGGTCGTTTTTTAAAAAAAGGGGGTGGCGGGGGGGGGCTGCAAGCCAAAAATTTCCACTAGACTTATGCTCGAGGGGGGTTTTACTACTCCCTATCCATCTATGCCGTGAGGTGACAGTTGTCCTAGTGCCCAGAACACTCCTCAAAACTTATTTTTAACAAATATTTTTTAGAATATATGTTTGCTTGCTCGGCGCTTTGAATGCACAATTTGTCTATTCATCTTTAGTAAGTTTTATATTCATATACATTTTTTATATCCATGTACATGGATCTCTATATCCATGTACATTTTTATATCCATGTACGAATGAAACGAAACCAAAGTTTTCGTGTCAATATTCGGACAAATTCAAACCCGTTTCGGGTGATTTCCGAATAAACGATACGAATGCAACGATACAAATGAAACGAAACCAAATTCAGGGTTTTCGTGTCAATATTCAAGCAATTTCAAACCCATTTCCAGCACGATTTCCGGACGCCGTCTGGAAATGACATCGTTTCATTGGGTGTAGCCCCCAGAAAGTATTCTCAATAAGTACCAAAATTTGGCATCCCTGCGTGGTCGTGAACACGATTTTCACTTAAATTTTCTAAAAAGTTTCATTTTTTTAAATTTCAAATTTTAGTGGCCATTCTTTGGGCGATACTATGTAGCCGGTAAGTTATTGCCTAATTAAAATAGAAAAAAAAATTCTTTTTTAGCACCAGCTGCCATAGCACCACCACCAGTGTTAGCTGCTGCTCCACCAGTTGGTTTTGCTCCACCACCCCCGGTGGTAGCCGCCGCGCCACCTGTGGCTTTCGCTCCCCCAGTTATACGTCCAGCATTTGCTGCTCCAGCATTTGCCGCTCCAGCACCACTTCCAGTGCCAGGTGATTATAAAATTTTTCTGTTCATTTAATAAAGTCTTAAAAAAACAAAAATCTGTGCGCGCATAGCCGAATGGCTAAGCGCGCTGGGGGTCCGGTGTATCCCCCCTACTGGTAAACTATGACTTAAGTGTAAATGTTACTCTTAAGTGTTACCTCCAAGTGTTACAAGTACTTGGAAAATTTCAATATTCCACAAAAATATTGATCTCCAAATTTTTTAGCTGCCGTGCCAGTTCCAGCCTTTGCTCCAGCCTTTGCCCCAGCCTTTGCCCCACCCGTTCTTCCAGCCTTCGCCCCACCACCAGTTGTCGCAGCCGCTCCAGTTTTGCCAGCTCCAGTTTTACCAGCTCCAGTAGTCCCAGCCTATGCACCCTTCGCAAGAGCCGCATTCTTAATCGGTAGCAACAAAGGCAAGAAGAGTGCCTTCTCCGCACATCCATTGTCAAAAGACACAGAGACGATCTCAGCCGACGCCACCACTTCGACTATTGCTCCCTGAATCATCAGGGACGAGAATCTCATTATTTAAAGAAGAAATATTATAATTTGTTATAGTCGAAAATTTTTTTCATTAGCAACACACCAGCAGCAATTTGATTTTGACTCACAAGGGACATGCACGATGTGAAATATGAATTTTTCAAAAAAAAAATTCTATATATCCCTGAAGGAGCATAACCCTTTAAAATAAATTTAGCTAAAAAAACTCTAATCCTGAAGAGATAAAAAATATATACACTATTATAGAAGTAAAAAATGATCCCTTGGGTGGCTCAGTGGATTGATTGCAGGCCAATGACCGGACGATCCAGGGTTCGACTTCCCTTGCTGTCCAAAAGTTTTTGCCTAAAGAATTTTTCAAAACTTTTGGAAAACAAAGGGAATCGAACCCCAGAGCGTCCTGGTCGTTCGACCTGCAATCAATCCACTGAGCCATGCTTCTTGTTCTTACTGAAGGGATCATTTTTTACATATATAGTAGTGTATATTTTTTATCTTCTCAGTTATAGCAGCTAATGTTGTTATTTCTAAAGGGTAAATCACGTATGCTCTTTCAGAATATATAGGACTTTTTGAACAAATTCATATGCCACTTTGTGCATGTCCCTTGTCAGCGATATTGAACGATTGATAAACCATTAGAAAATTCAAAATTTGCCGAGCGACTTTTTTCCTGTAGTCAAAATTCAAAAATTACTTCGAATTCGTGTTCCCCATGTAAGAAAACCCCGAGTACAAAAAATCAGCCGATTTTGAGGATTTTTCAAAAATTGATTTTTCAAAAAATTCTCCTGATTTTTTGTACTCGGGGGTTTTCGAGTTTCAGGAACACGAATTCGAATGAATTTTTCAATTTTGACTACGGGAAAGGGTCAAATCAAATCGGAAAATTTTGAATGTTCTAATGTTTCACCAATCGTTTCAATATCGCTGACCCTGAGTCAATCAAATTGCTCGTGTTGTTCATGAAAAAAATTCGACTATAGGCTTAAATTTCTGTTTTTAAATCATATTCTATTGATAATTTGAACGACTAGTTCTTTGTTAAGTAACGTAATGTTTTCTCATTATCAATTATATTATATGTCTATATATAAGCTCAATGTCTATCTGTACAAATTAGAAAATTTTATGTGATGACATAATACATCTCTATTCCATAGTTATATGTTATTTTAGAAAGTATTTTTGCAACCATGTTGAATATAAATTTTCACATAAAAAATTCTCACCATGAGCAAACTAAAAAAAAGTGTGTTTGGAATCTATGAGAAAACTGAAAAAGGAAAAGTTTAAAGCTACAACTTTTCAAGGCTCAAGCCTAACGAGGGACATGCACGAAGTGACGTATGAATTCTTTCAAAAAGTCCTATAAATTCTGAAAAGAGCATACCTGATAACCCTTTAGAAATAACAAAATTACCTGCTATAACTCTAATTCTGAGGGGATAAAAAATATACACTACTATATGAAGTAAAAAATGATCCATTAATCAAAAAGCAGGATGGCTCAGTGGATTGGTTGCAGGCCAATGACTAGACGTCCTGGGTTCGACTCCCACTTATCGTCCAAAAGTTTTTGCCAAAAAATTTTTATCTACTCACGATTAGAGTTATAGAGCAGCTAATTGACTACAAGGAATCAAATCAACCGTGTTGAACAAGCGTACTGAATATAGAGTTACTCAGGTACGTAGCCAGGATTTCCTGACCGGGAGCAATGACCCAAAGTCCAAAATCCACAGGTAGCTGATCCTTATTCTTGAGATTTAGATGAATTAGATCATAGGTTGGCAAGGTGGGGGGTCGGGACCCCCGATTAGGTGGTCTCCCCTTAAATTTAGGTCTATGAGTGAGTGGGTAGGGGGAGACTCATCGGTACTACTATCGATTAGCGACCGCATTGAACGTGAATTTTTTTCGAAAAAATTTTTTCTCGATTTTTTTCTGAAAATGACCCCTAAGGGGGTAATTTTGATGCGAGAAATCGATTGTGCGCACTCCCGAAGCGTAAAAACGCCATCTTGACCAAGTTTTTGTGAAAAATTGCCTATTTTTTTGCCTGAGAAAAGATTAAAAAAGGCGAAAAAATAGGCAATTTTTCACAAAACTTGGTCAAGATGGCGTTTTTACGCTTCAGGAGTGCGCGCAATCGATTTCTCGCATCAAAATTATCCCCTTAGGGGTCATTTTCAGAAAAAAATCGAGAAAAAATTTTTTCGAAAAAAATTCACGTTCAATGCAGTCGCTAATCGATAGTAGTACCGAAAAAATACGACGACTGGGGCGAAAAACTTAAACTAATGAACGGGCTTCGGAGTATTTTTTCATGTATAATAACAAATTTTAGATCAAACTGTTTATACACTAAACATTGAATATGGTGAAACTGGATTAGGAATCAAAGAACTTTTTCAACCAATCATCGATAAAAACCTTACTGAAATCATGATTGAAAATAGATATTTACAACGACCTTGGCAGGTAGTCAGAGTCTTATTAAAATAAAATTTTGAGAATTTTTAGTATGACCTTCTGGACAAGCTTATTGAATTTTTTATCGATTCAACGGAAAATTTTCGTTCCATTTTGGTGAAATATGAATTAAGTGAACGGACTTCGGAAGCTAGACAACAATTGGAATTTATCAGTTGGATTGAAAAAAAGTTCAATAATCAAATTGTTATTAAACTAGAAGATATGAAAAAATTTCCAGCAATGAACGAATACCATGATCGTCTCTTTTGGTAAGATTGGCGGAAAAAAATATTCTAACATGGGAACCATCCCAGTTGATGATAGAGATTTCGAAAAAGTCCTAAATATTCTTGTAGAGCATCCTCAACTTGTAAAAAATTTGAATGAATTAGCTAATGAGCTGCGCACGTTTTACACCAAATTAACTTGCAAACCTCAATATTTGATGCGTTTATGTGATAATGATTTTATGCTCCTTTTAATTTGTCAAGGAGATAGCATAGTGGCTAAGGCAGTTTCCTTTCATATAGAATGTACTGGTTCGAATCCATAAATGCATAAAATATTGAAGTTTGCAAGTTAATTTTCTGTAAAACGTGCGCAGCTCATCAGCTAATTCATTCAAATTTTTTACAAGTTGAAGATGCTCTACAAGAATATCTAGGACTTTTTCGAAATTTCCATTATCAACTGGGATGACCTCTCTTGTAAAAATTTTTAGGTTTAACAATGGTTATCGAGTTCAAATCGGGTTGGGCTTGGATTTATACGAAGCGAAAAAATATAACAAGCGAGAAAGAGAAAACCCATCTTTAAAAGTTTGTAAACGAACATTTGTTCGATATGATTATAAAAAGCCGGACTAATTTTTTTGTTGCTCTCGTTGTATTAATTTTTTAAATTTTAATCCCATTCGATTTTTAAAGAATCTCTTCGAACTTACTTGCCATTCAAATTATCTTAATTCCTGCACTTTAAGTGCCTTTTTGTTTCATTTCATAGTCTAATACGTTATTGAATCAGGTTCGCTTAATATCTTTAAAAATAGATTGTTAAACTTACCACCAGATTCTCTTATTCGACTTTGAAATGTATAATTGACTATATCATTATGTATCTTTGCCTTATAACATAAGTGCTTTTGGCCGGTTATGTTATATTTATATTACCATTATATGCATATGTATGTGTAGTATAATTAGATAAATATGCTAATTTCGATAAAAAATTTAAATAAAATAAAAATTTTAGACAACATCTCTGAATAGTGTTAAATACCGTGCATTTCACCGTTGACTTTACAACACCTTTTGGATATATCTCCGCTTCCCGAAAAGATTTTTCGATGCGTTAAAAAGTTTCTTACAAACTTCATTTTGATGAAAAATCACCCTTAGGAATAAGATTTAAAAGGAATAAGATTCTCATAAACATTTTTTCGGGACTTGCGCCAATAGATTTCTCGTGCCCGAAAACCCCCAAGTACCAAAAATCAGCCAATTTGAAGAAAAATTTTTTCGAGAAGCGTATTGGGCGTGCATCCTTAAAAAATGATAAAAAATCTAGCGAAAGGTTATCGGAATAATTCGAGAATTATTTTTTGGCAGGCCTGGGGTCTATTTCGATCGACTCGTTCATATTTATAATATAAAATATAAAAAAGTCATCATGGAACTCGAATGAACCAAAATACTTTCCAATTTAACAAAAAAATTCCGATTTTTTAAACCTATTTTTGATGTATTTTTGGATTTTTTAAAAATTTTCGATAAAATATTGTTATTTCAACATAACAAATATATTTTTATCGAAAAAAACCGAAATTCGACAAGAAAAACGAAAAAATCAACGAATAAAATTTTGCCCTAACGATAAAAATCAACTTTTCGGAATCGACTCCGGATGAAACCAACGCCAATCGATTCCTCGTACTCATGTTTGGTGCAAAAATGCAAGAATCAACGGTCGGCGACCTCAGGAACCCATACTTAGCCTAGAAAAACCGATTTTCGACCTTAAAAATTTGCTTAAAATGGCTTTATCTCCTAAACTACTCGTGAGTGCCCTTTCATTTTTGCATAGAGGTAGGCCACAGTGTGCCTGATGGTTTTTTATGAAAATCGAAAAAATTCGAGAGGACCCAAAAATACTTTTAGGGTGATGAACATATGGGTACCTAGGGCGGATTTCGCTAAAACACCTCAAAGACAATTTTTCACCGAAAAATAACGACGGAAATCGACTCCTCGATCCCACTTTACTACAGGAAAGTGTTATCCATTTTTAATTTAGACTTCAACAAGCCTTGGAAATAGTCAAAAAACGGTTTTTGCCCATATTTATCCATTCCAATGGGCAAAGTCCTAATTTTTTAGGAATTTGCCCCAAATTTTTGCTAGGACTATAAAACAGGTAAATCCTGTCATTTTAAACAGACAAATCCTGTCTTTATATTCAAAAATAGCTTGCTAAAAAATAATTTTAAACAATTTTTTCACTTTTTTTCAAAAAACATAGTACAGGTTGTTTTTTATCGCTCCCACATTTTAAAAATTCGCCAAAAATCAAGTTTAAATCCATTCCTATCGCCCGATAGCTCAATCGTACGCCCTAATCACCGTTTTTTTAGATAACCAAATTATTGAAAAAAAATTTATTTTCGATTTTTTAGCCCAAAAATAGTAAAAATCATGGTCTTTTATTAATTGCTCCCA
Source organism: Acrobeloides nanus (assembly GCA_900406225.1). NCBI lineage: Eukaryota > Metazoa > Nematoda > Chromadorea > Rhabditida > Cephalobidae > Acrobeloides > Acrobeloides nanus. The sequence continues at coordinate 14,011 of OZJO01028063.1, read as the reverse complement.
CATTTCAAAAATTCGCAAAAAAATCGAAATTTTTTTTCAATAATTTTGTTTTCTAAAAAAATCCGGTGATTAGGACGTTCGATTGAGCGATGGAAACGGATTTAAACTCAATTTTTGGTGAATTTTTGAAATGTGGGAGCAATTAAAAAAATTGGGGCCTAAGCCATAAAGTTACCCAAATAAATAAACAAGTTGCCTGGTTAAGTAGTATGTAAAATTTTTCTATCACATTTTTTGGTCTATATGTGTTATTTTCTCACATGTCGACAACTGTTTTTGCTAGTTCTTCGATCAATAATTGGATTCTCTTTGATTAAATAATATGTTTTTATTCTGTTGTTAGGTTACACTTTATAATATAAGCAATAGCTTATATTATAAAAAGAGTTGGTGCATAAGACTTCTATGTTTAGAAAATGTTGTCTGATCAATAGAAAAAAGTCCAAATCTAAACAAGAGAAAACATTAAAGAGTCTTTTATCAGACTAATTTTGTATTTTTGAAATAATTCAATGGGACACGGGCTCGGCTTGTTTTTCCTCTAAATTTTAAAAATTTCGCCAAAATCGAGTTTTTATCGGATTTCTTCGGACGACTCCACTTTAGATTGCTAAACAACTGAATTTTTATATGAAAAATTTTTCGAAATTTTTATGATTTGTTTCGAGATTTTTTGCTAAAAATGTCCAAATTGAGTATAGAAACAACTTTAAAGGGCCAGTCCAGTAAGTTACAACTATATGAGAAATGATATATTCGGAAAGATCATGAAAAATGGAGTATTTTTTGTTTTTACGGCATGTTCTGAATCGTTGTAGTTTTCGAGATAATTGCGTTTGAAATTTTGAATTTGTTACNATTGTAGCAATTTTTTATAGCTAAATGAGGCGAACAAAATGACACCAAAATTATCCAATTTGAAAATTGTTTTGGGTTATTGAAACGAAAACATGAATCAGAATTTTCGTTTCAATAACCCAAAACAATGTTCAAATTGGATAATCTTGGTGTCATTTTGTTCGCCTCATTTATCTATAAAAAATTGCTACAATGTTCATTTTCTGAAAATTTAAAAAATCGATACAAAAATCGATTTTTCCGCAAAAAATTCAAAAAAGTTTGATTACTACAACGAAGAGCTTGTAACAAATTCAAACGCAATTATCTCGAAAACTACAACGATTCAGAGCATGCCGTAAAAACAAAAAATGCTCCATTTTTCATGATCTTTCCGAATATATCATTTTTTCATATGGTTGTAACTGGTCCTTTAATTGAGATCGTTGGCAAAAGTTTAGGTTAAAAAAGCGAGAAAAATAAAAAAAGTGGTAAATTCGATGTCACAATTAGAGTTGGAGGGAAAACTTTTCCCGTTTCCCGAAATCGGGAAATGCTTTATAACTTTTTATGGTATTTTTTAAATTCAAACAAGTTTGTGTATTACAACGAAGAGCTTGTAACAAATTCAAAATTTCAAACGCAATTATCTCGAAAACTACAATGATTCAGAACATGCCTTAAAAACATTTTTTTCGACATATCCTCGTTTCCTTTAAAATGGGTTCTATTAAGGGGTATAGGGTGACCCAAAAGTTGCTCATGCGGAAAAAATTCTTTCATTTCTGTCAGGAAGTCATATATGAGGATCATTTTGAGATAGGTTTCGATATTGATTTCGATGTCACAATTGGAGGTCATTTTTCCCACTTTTAATTTACTTTTTAGAAATTTTTTCTAAATAATGCATTATTCTAATGTCCAAAAAGCTAACTGTATTATTTGGCTATCAGAATATAAAGATATTAATATGGTTCAAAAGAAATACCTACAAGAGTATTCTACGATTGATCCATTGATGAAAAATCCAAATCTTAAAATTCCATCTGAATCTGAAATTCGTTACTGGTATGAAATTTTCAAGAGAAAAGGATCTTTTGAAAACGGAGAAACAGACCTTATAGAGGCTAAACTGGCAAAAGAAGTTCGTAAAGATCCAAGCTCTGTGGATCTTCATACGACTATTTATGAAAAAGAAACAGGAATCTTGAACTTTTTCGGATTCAAGAAGTTTCATAAATGCCATCCATACAAAATGCATTTGAAACATCAACTTGACAAGTTGGATTTGGTTGTTCGCAAGAATTTTGCTAAAGTAATCTATAGTCTACAGGATATAGTCTGTAGCCTATAGGCTATAGACTACAGGCTATAAACTATAGGCTACAGACTATAGGCTAGACTATAGCCTATAGGATATAGATTACAGGCTATAGACTAGTGATCGATCCCGTCCCGAAAATCCCGGGATTTTTGGCATCCCGTTCCGAAATTTTTGAGCGAAACTCGACCCCGTCCCGGATCCCGACCTTCTCAGACTCAATCCCGTCCCGAGGCGGGATAAAAAACACACCGCTAAAAATACCCCTCCCCCTACGTTTTTATACCCCTAAAATGGGTTTTTAGGGGTATAAAAAATGGGTTAAATTTTTTTAAATAGCCTGCGGTGCAGAAAAAATCACGCGCTGACAGGAGCGTGATTTTTTTTATCAATTTTTGAAAAAATTGGAAAAAATCACCTTGGTCCCCCTTTATGTTTTTTTCAAAAATTTTCGAAAAAAACTGAAGGGGGGACCAAGGTAAATTTTTTTTCAAATCTCGTCCCGTCCCGAAAATCCCGGGAATCGATCCCGAAAATCCAGCCATAGCCCATCCCGAAAAATCCCGTCCCGGCCAATAGGTCAATCCCGAACTCGGGATCGAACACTACTATAAACTATAGGCTACAGGCTATAGCCTACAATCTATAGCCTATAACCTGTAGCCTATAGTCTATAACCATAACACAGCAGAGGAAACGTGAATAAATCTCTACGAGCTGTGGTCACGTATGGCCGAGTTGTGAGTTCTCCAGATTACGCCTTGAAGATCGTCGGCTCGAGTCCCGACCTCGGTATAAAGTTTTAACATCTTCCTAATTTTTTTTGCTTAGGGTATTTTTATGCGAGGAAGACGCTTGGAAGAAGTAAAAAAATTCAGAATTTGCATAAAAAATTGATCTTTGACCCCAAAAAATTTTTTTTGAAAAAATAGCAGCAAATCTTCCTCGCATAAAATAACCCCAGGTAAAAAATTATAAAGATACAAAAACTTTATGAATTTGAACCGACGACCTTCAAGGCATGATCTGGAGAGATCACCATTCGGTCATATGTGATCATATTTATATAGATTTATTCCCAGCTTCCCCATCGTGCATAGCCATAATCTAGCTTTTTAGGATCGATTGGAAAAAATCCATGCTAGCCATCAAATTCTTCATAGAATCTGGTTTGGCGGAGAAGCAACATTCTACACAAATGGTAGGGTGGAATGTCACAATCACGTTTACTTATCGGAAGATCCTCAAAATTTCGACAGCAAAATTCCCCCACCCAACAGTGTTCCTTGTGTTACTGTTTGGGCTTCATTAAACATTGATGGTCTTCTAGGACCCCATATCACAAATGAGCATGCTGGCAAAAACACCTACAGCCTCTTTTTACGAAAATTTATTTATGAGCTTCGTCAAATTCAACGGCTCAAAATGAAACTAGAAAATCTAATTTTTATACATGACGATTCACCTTTGCATGAAGGTTCAGAAGCTTTTCTTGATGGTGAATTTCCACACCATTGGATTGGTCCCGGATCAACACTTGCTGAATGGCCAAGATTGTCTCCTGATTTGAATCCATTATGTTTCTTCCTTTGGGGTCATATCAAGCATAACGTTTATGCAACGTTAACGCCATCGAATGATGTGACAGAACTTGTACATCGTATTCATCAAGCCTTTACTGAAATTTCGCCAGAAATGTTGAAAGAATCGATAAAAGCATATAAAGAAAGGTTAAAGATGGTGGTCGAAAATCATGGAAACTTAGTTGATGTTCATGATGATGATGAAAATAAGCCAGAACCACTTGAAGAAGAAGCCATCGCAATAAAGGATTTCAATTTCCATTAAAGGTACAGTCCACTCAAAATTCGATCCCCAAAAATCCATTCAAGTGGAAATATAAAATTTTCTGATAATGACAATTGTGCTGCACCCAATGGTGCAGCACCCACGGGTTCTTCACACATTGGGTGCATAACACAGTGGGTTCAGAACCCAGTGGCTGGTGTGGAGCACCTGGATGGGTGATTCCGGGGTCTGTACCAGAGATGAGATTTGCCGGTTTTTTTTCCAAAAAAACCGTTTTTTCCGGAAATTTTCAGATTTTACCTAGAAAATGCTGGCAAAATCTTGTAAAATTTCGGAAGGATTTTTCCGTGGTAGAATTTTTAGTGGACTGCACTTTTAATGGAAACTTTAAGTTATAAGTTTTTTAAATTTCAATAAAATATGGGATTTTTTAAAACAAACTTTTCGAGAAAACCGAGCTTTGGATGTCACAAAAATTTTGTAAGGAATATTGTTTTGATAATGAATTTGATCGATTTCCAGAAAGATTCGATTTGTAGCCAAAAATTCGATTTTTTGGTCGAAATTCGATTTTAGCCAAAAATAGAAAATTTTGAAAACATTTTTTTCAAAATTTTGACCGTAGAAATTTTTCGAAAAACTTTCATAAAATATTATCGAAACAAAAATTGACTATCCTCTTTCCATAGCTCAAGTTTTCGTGTCATTAATCAAAATTTTCCAAAAATTGATTATTTCTCCAATCTACAGGGTGTCTCTCCAAAAGAAGAGGGCACTTTTGCGATTTTTTCGAAAATTTTCAAAGTTGTTTCATTTTTACCAAAATAACCCTATAGGGGGTTTTTCTATGCGAGAAATCGATTGTGCGAATCGTCGAACCTTGAAAACGCTTCCCTTACCCTGTATTAGCCTATTTTCGCTTCAATACACACATACTTCTCCCCTGACTTTCCTCATACTCTTTCCTTGATTCAAAAATCGATTTTTCCGTTTTTGAAAAAATTTTTTATCAATATTAAAGGACCAGTCCATTCGAAAAAAACACTATGAAAAAGTTATATATTCGGAAAGTTCATGAAAAATGGAGCATTTTTTATTTTTACAGTAAATTCTGAATCGTTGTAGTTTTTAAGATAATTGCGTGTGAAGTTGGCGATTTTCGAAATTTCTGTGTATTACAACGAAAACATGAACGTAGTGAAAATTCGTCCCTGATCAATAAAAGTTGTGTATTGACGCGAAAATTTTTTTAAATAATTTTTGTTTTTCATCGACCTACGAAAACTGCCAAAAAAATTTTTGAACTTTCGCGTCAATACACAACTTTTATTGATTCAGGGAAGACTTTTTACTGCGTTCATGTTTTCGTTATAATACACAGAGATTTCAAAAATTGCCAACTTCAAACGCGATTATCTCGGACAACGATAACGATTCAGAGGTTACCTCTACACCTTTAGATTAAAGAACAGAACTCTATTCAAAAAGTTTGTGTATTACAACGAAAGTCATATTTTTATTTTGTTGTCAAAATTCAAGAAAATTTTTGCATATCTAAATAGCGCCATCGTGTTCCCCACATAAAATGAGGATATGCAAAAATTGTGACAAAATAAAAAATGTCCTTTGGGCGCTGGTTTGAACCCACGCCCTAAGCACGTTAGCCAATCGGCTATAGGTCAATCTAGGGGTGCACCCTTGGTCCGTGTTGGTTTTTTCACTTTTTTAAAAGACCCTAACTTTTTTATTTGCACAACATGACTTTAGCTGCATTTTAACTTTAGACGGACGAGAAAAAGCGACCATACGGACACAAGGAGAATTTTACACGTCATAGGCTCGACTCAAATTATTTGGACCTATCTTTTTTACCTATTGGTAGAACAGATCCCCAGCTATATTTTATAAAAATTTTATTAGTCATGTTGTGCAAATAAAAAAGTTAGAAACTTTAAAAAAGTGAAAAAATCGACTCGGATCAAGGGTGCATCCCTGGTCAACCCCCCCCCCCCCTCAACACCCACATGATATGGCTCTCAAATTTAAAAAAAATCGATTTTTCAAAAAAATTTTAAATTGCCCCAGAAATGCTTGGAAGTTGTTGAGCATAGCCAAAAACGGTAAAATATTGACTTTTAACCGCAACAAGAAATTTATTTTAGGTGATTTTTAGAGCTAAAAATATCCTTAAAAAGGCTATCTATGACCATTGGGCAGCCCCAGAACGCGTTCTAGTGAGGCTAAAATTCTGGTGCACTGGGTATTATCATTTAGTATCATAACAAATAGATTTGCGTCAATTTTGCTAGATTTTATTGGTTTTTTGTTGAAATCCCCCAATGAAATCTACTATATTGCCTATAGTCTTTCGAACTTTGATATTAACTCCAGTAACCTGCCTTCTTTGTTTCTGATGTCGTTATAACGAATGTCAAGACGAAATGCGGATTGCCGCTACCCTCTAAGCAAATTTAGAACAATAACAAAAGATGGATTTGCACTTGGATTACAGATATGGTCCTCTAGCTTGTGAGATTACCAAAAATGGCTAAATTTTGTTTTTGTGATTCGGATTCTTGTCATGGAAGTAATCAAAAATATGTCAATTTTTATTTTTTGATTATATTTATTTACTTAATAAAATAGATGAAGAATTTAGCCTTAATCTTCAGAACCGATGAGTCGAAAGAAGAAATCGTTTGAAATTCATCGGATTTCTTTTGAAAATTTTCTTACATCATATTTCTTTCGACACACAAGGAACACTATCAACTTGCTACCCTCAAAAATTTTCCAAACCTAGCTAAAAAATATTCCTCATACCCGAGTTTATTAATAAATTTTTTGGAACTACGTCCCCATGCGCCTTCCACGAGGATATAGAGCCCTAAGAACATCGGAAAATAGCGTTTCTGAAGGGAATGAGAGAGTCAAAAAACATCTTTATTGAACATATTTTTTCGCAAAAACTTCATCTTTCACCGTTTTTGACTATGCCCAACAATTTCCAATTGTTTTCGGAATGATTTGAAAAATTTCGAAAAATCGACTTTTGGACCTTTTTGTCACTTCAAAAAAGTCAATTTTTTGAAAATTTTCAAAAACAGTTGGATATTATTGGGCAGTCAAAAATGGTGAAATATGAAGTTTTTGCGAAAGAATAAGTACAATAAGGGTGTTTTTGATCCTCGCATTTCCTTCAGAAAAGCTATATAACGCTATTTTTTGATGTTCTGAGAGCTCTATACTCTCGGGGAAGGCACATGCGAACGTAATTCCAAAAAATTTATTAATAAACTCGGGTATGAGGAATATTTTTAGCTAGATTTGGAAAATTTTTGAGGGTAGATAGTGTTACTTGTCAGCTGTTTAAATTCGAAATCTGATCAATTCAATGATTTCTTTCGATTCAGCGATCATGATTCTCATAAAAAAAATTAAGTTAGCACTCGTCCGTTTGTTCCAACATAAGAAGTACTGAAAGGAATTATAGGCTGTTGGGCAATATTAACCACTTGATTAGAAGACCCCTTAAATTTCACAAAAACACGTCTAAAAATCTCCATCACAGCTTTTCTATATGGTGTAACAAAGCAAATAGTTATCAAATTATGTACCGGACAAAATAGGCTAGCTGACATTAAGGCAAATATAAGAGCTATAGACGAATATCTTGATCCGAAAGCCACCATAAGAAGAGCTGTTCCAATAGGGACAATTAGTAAGAGAAAAAGAGATAGAGTTTCAAAAATGAGTAGATTTATTAGAATTTTGTATAATCTAAGAGTTGACGGCGATAAGTTTGGCTTGAAAACTTGCAGGTATCTATAGGTTTTTATAGAACAAACCAAACCCAGAGACATTGCTGCAAAGATTTCGGCTATAAAAACACAAATAGAGATTATAGGGAGTTTCTAAAAATTAAACAGACCAGTCCAGTAAGTTACAATCATATGAAAAAATGATATATTTGGAGAGATCATGAAAAATGGAGCATTTTTTGTTTTTACGGCATGCTCTGAATCGTTGTAGTTTTCGAGATAATTGCGTTTGAAATTTTGAATTTGTTACAAGCTCTTCGTTGTAATACACAAACTTTTTTGAATTTTTTGGGGGAACAATCGATTAATTTTTTAAATTTTCATAAAATGAATATTGTAGCAATTTGTATAGCTAAATGAGACGAACAAAATGATACCAAAATTATCCAATTTGAACATTGTTTTGGGTGATTGAAACGAAAATTCTGATTCATGTTTTCGTTTCAATAACCTAAAACAATGTTCAAATTGGATAATTTTGGTGTCATTTTGTTCGTCTCATTTAGCTATAAACAATTGCTACAATGTTCATTTTATGAAAATTTAAAAAATCGATGCAAAATCGATTTTTCCGCAAAAATTTTAAAAAGTTTGTGTATTACAACGAAGAGCTTGAACAAATTCAAAATTTCAAACGCAATTATCTCGAAAACTACAATGATTCAGAACATGCCTTAAAAACAAAAAATGCTCCATTTTTCAGATCTTTCCGAATATATCATTTTTTCATATGATTGTAAATTACTGGACTGATCCTTTAAGAAGTTCGCATCGAAAAACGATAGTATCCCAAAAATCTCGAAAAACATATGGATAGTTTTGAAGATATTCAAAATTCTATAGAAATGGCCAAAAATCGAATTATTTCGGGTGTTCCGGCCATTTCTATAGAATTTTGAAATTGAATATCTCAAAAACTATCCATCAGTTTTCCGAGATTTTTGCGGGGGGGGGGGGGGGGGGGGGGTCTACCGTTTTTGCAATGAGCTCTACAAAATGGCGTTGTTATTTTTCAAAAATTCCTTAAGGGAAAAATTCAAGTTTTCGCTTCAATATACAAGCCTATTCAAAATCATGAAAATTGATTAAAATTCGAAAATTTTCTAGATATTGTCTAGACTTTCTAGATTTTTTCAAGATTTTCACAATTTTCTAGGTTTTTTAGATTATACAGAGTTTTGGATTTTACAGATTTTCTAGACAAAAAGTAACACCTTACCAAAAATCCAATAGCTGTAGCATCCTCTAAATCTGTCTCTTTTTTAATCACATCATCTAAAGTCTCTTTTATGGCAGCACTTCCATCGAAATACCCAACCGCTGGCACTAAAACAATAATCGTTCCTAGCGTCATACTAATTAGATTACAAGGTACGGCATATTTGTGTTGAGTGATATATTTATGAAGCCAATGTTCCGTTATTTGAACATATCTATACAAAAACATCACCGACGCCACATAGTTATATGAGACGATATTAAGTATGAATACTGAAACTAGGGCCGCTTCAACTGGTTTTCCTAGATTGGCTATATATCTAGCAGGTCCGGTAATTATAACCACCGCGTATGGAAAAATCGATTCAAGTTCCGCTGCATTTAGAGCGAAAATTGTTGTCATAGCCTGAAAACTATTCCAAATCATGTATTCTTTGTAGTTTCCTATAACTTTTGGTGAATGAAAGAGTTGAGTATATAAGCATAATGGAAAAGTGATAGAGGTGAATACGAAGAAAATTTTGAGCCATATTTTATAGAAGATCAGTAAGTCAAGAGGAACAGGAAGAAAATCATAGGTTGTAATATTGCGAATATTTTCTTGACTTAGTAAGTTCATGTGGAAATAGAATAAAGCCGTTTTCATAGACGTTTAGATTATATGAAAAAGAGAAAAAATTGTTTTCCTATAAAACATCTGCTGGTGGCTACATACCATCTGTTGGTGACGACATGCAAAATTAACGATATACATGATGATAGATTGGGTCTATTTTTCTGAGAATAATAAAATCGTAGGAACTCCATGAATATAAATTAAAAAAGAGAAAGTCTACGATTTCTCGAACATCTGATTTTAGCTCTAGGGGTTATAGTTATGGGAAAAAATAAGTTCATTCTATCATATTCACTTTAGTTATATCGATCTTGTCGGTCGGAATTTTTTCTGCGGTTTTTTAGTACTCCCACCATGGGTAAATGAAAAAGCTTTTAACCATAAAAAGTTATGACCATTTCTTTGAACCCTCATTTTGGCCCCAAAAACCACATTTTAGGCTCTATCTCCCATAGGAGTCTCGGTCGGAAAATTTTTTTGCGGTTTTTTAGTACTCCCACCATGGGTAAAAAATTTCATATGTTTGGGCGAAATCGAGGAGTCACTGTTGGGGGACCTTCCTTGTAAGGCAATTGTCCAGATACAACATTACTAGCCCGGATCCGCGCCTGTCGGCGCGGATTCGGGCCTCTACATACTACCTTTCAAAACATAAAATACAAAACAACAATCATACAACCCCAACAAACATCTCTCTCATTCCCACCCCATCTCTCCCCTCATCATCCCCATTCCTTTCCCGCCCCATCCCTCCTCTTCTCTCTTCCTACATATCCCTCCCCCCTCCATCTCTCCCTCCTCTCTTACTCACTCACTCCCTCCCCCCTCTTCCTCCCTTCTTCACTTACTCCTTCTCCATCCTTCCTTCTCTTCTTCTCTCCTCCCCGCCCTCATTCCTCCACCCCATCTTTACCTATCCCTCCCTCTCCTCCCCCTATTTCACTTCCCATTCCCTTAACTATCCCCTCTTCCTCTCCCGCCCCACCCCTCCTCTTCTTCCCTACTCTTCCTCCTTTCCGTCATCCCCCCCCTTTTCCTTGTCTCCCTTTCCCCCTTACAGTCCCACTCCTTTCTACTTTACATTCCCTCTAAGCAGGATTGCACAAATTCCCGAGAATTTGGGAAAGTTGTGGGAATATTCCCGTTGCCTGATTATCAATAAAATCATGTTTATTGAAACGATTGGTAGGACAACGGAAGACAAAAAAATACTCCTGGGAATCGGGAATATTCCCGCGTGTAACCCTGCTAAGTAAGACCATGTAAGTCGTTGAAATCTGTTGCAATCTCTTTTGCAACTCGATTTCCCGTCTCAACTGCTCTTACATGAGCCTGGATTGCAATTCAGGAAAACAAAAAGTCTGTGTATTGAAACGATTGGTAGAACATTGGGAAACAAATTATTGATCGAGAAGCACAAAATTTTTTAAATTTCTTCATAGCAAAATTAATTGAGGCGTTAGATAAAAGTTTGAATGAAAGGATGGAAAAAGGAAATAAGAGGGGATGTAACAGGATAAAGAGACGGTGCACGCCGATACAATTTTCAAAAACAGATTTTCGTGCCAATAATTAGATCTAAATTGCAATTCAGGCAATTTTGAATTGGTAACAACGCTTTTTTGAAAAAACATTTAGAAATTCAAATTCATTTGTAAATGTTTTTCAAAAAGCGTTGTTACCAATTCAAAATTGCCTGAATTGTAATTTAGATCTAATTATTGGCACGAAAATCTGTTCTTGAAAATTGTATCGGCGCGCACCGTCCCTTTAAGAAGAGGAATTGGAATAGGAAAATGATAAGGGATAGAACAGGGTAAGGAGAGGGAATGGAAAAGTGAAGGAGGCGGGATGGAAAAAAGGAACACTTACCTCCCCTCCCTTTCTTCCATCTCCACTTCATCCTTCCTTCTCATCTCCCTCTATAACCTTATCCCTTCATCTCATCCCAGCGGCGCGGGGTTTAGGAAGGGAAGCAATGGGAAAAACATAATTTTTCTTAAGGAAAAATTAAAATTTTTTGCAAAATTCGTGCATTTTTCTTAAGAAATTTTTCAGATTTGGAGGGAAGCTTTTCCTTTCTCCCCCTCCCTTCCTTGCGCCTCCGTTTCAGTCTCATCCCTCTCCTCCCGCTTTTCATCCCCTACCTCTCCCACCCCATCCCCTCCCCACCTTTCCTCTTCTCCCTCTCTTCCTCCCTTATTCTCCCATCCCCAGCCACATTCCTCCTCCATCACTACTCTCTCTCTTCATGCCCATCCATCACTCTCTCCCCCCTCTTCTGCTTCATCCCTCTCTTTCTCTTTACCATCCCCCTCTTTCTCTCTCTAATCCATCCATCCCTCCCCTCTTTCTCTTCTTCCTTCATCCTCCCCATCCACATTCCCTCTTCACCTTTCATCCTCTCTCCCCTCCCCCTCTATTTCACTTCCTACTCCTTAACTATCTCCTTTTCCTCTCCTGCCCCACCTCTCCCTCTCTCGTTCTTCCTCTCCTTTCCCTTTTCCCCCCTTACCCCTCTCTACTTTGCATCCCCTCTCTTTTCCTTTTTTCATCACTCCTCTTTCCATTAAATTTCCTTTCTCCTTTTCATCCCCTCTCATTTCCCATTGCGAAATTTGCTTTAAAAAATATTTAAAAGCTATAGAAATCATTTGCAAACTAAAAAAATATCGTTCCTTACACAATTCAAAAATTTCCAAAAAATAAAAATGCAATCTACGAAAAAACCAAAATGAAAAAAATAAATGAAAAAAAGAATTACAAAAATTGACAAAATGCAAATACATTTGAAAAAATTCAAAATTAAAAAAAATTTTTAATGCAAAAAAAACTCATCCAACAAGGATTCGAACACTCGACCTTCTTACTACAGAGCTCGGAACTCAACCACTACACCACAAAGGATTAATTTGAATACATCAAATCTTCCTTAAGAACCTACCTCAAAACAATTACGAAAAAAATCGAAAAATTTCAATCGACACCTAAAAATCCAAAACCTTGACTAAACACGCCTACACACTACCCCAAACAACTTTACTTTTGACCACCACCCCCAAAAACTTCCCCATAATTCCCCGTGACAGCGTTATTAACACACACACAAACATCACCAAAATACTATATAGGATTTTTCGTCCTTGTTCTTCGAGTTTTTCATCCCAAGAAATTTTCGAAAGGGAGGTGTTATATCGAAGTACAGGGAGGAGTGTTATATCGAGAGTTGACTGTATATAGAAAAGTAAATTTTAGATGAAGAATATCTTACGCCAGATGAAGAAATTTATCCAAAAGGAGAGCCAAAATTTCTTAAACATGAACATCGGAAAATTCGTGGAATAAATCTAAATTTAGGCTATGGTCCTTGATTTGCCTGAATATTGACACGAAAACTCATAATTGTTTGAATCAATTTTGAGCCCCTCTGGGGTAATTTTAGGCGAATCCGAAAAAATTATTAATTTTTGATGAAAAAATTTTTTAAGGGGTCAAAACAGGGGGTTTTAAAATTTTTTCAAAAATAGGGGGTACCCCCTGTTTTGACCCCTTAAAAAAATTTTTCATCAAAATTGATTAAAGGACCAGTCCAGTTTCGAACCGTTTTTGAAAAAATAATTTTAAAAGAAAGTTCACGGTGTGTCGATCATGTTTTGCTTTGGAAGTAAATTCTAATTCGTTCACCCTTTCGAGATAAATTCGATTGAAAATGACTTGGAAAATTCAAATGTGTTTGAGTATTAAAGCGAAGGGATTGGCGCCTGTCGCTTCAATAAACAATTTTTATTGACAATCAGGCAACATTACATAAATCAATAAAATCAACTATATAAAATCAACAAATAATCGATTTTTTTCGCTTCTTTCGTGGAAAATAAAAGTTTCTTTGTATTTTTTGCAATTAAAAGCTATTTTTTCTTCCTCTTTTTGCCGCAATCTTTTTTTGCTGATTAAACTCGACTTTTTCATTAAAAATAAACATCAAAAAATCAACAATTAATCGATTTTTTTCGCTTCTTTCGATGAGCAGACTGAAGAAGAGCTCAAGGAAATTCGGAAGAAGCTCAAAAACAAGCCAAGGAGGAAAAAAGACGGCTCAAAGCGGTGAGCCGGTTGATCTATTTTTTCAAAAATCAATTTTTGGTCGAATTTTGAGCTCAAAATTTGATTTTTGGGTGAATTTTGAGATTAAAATCGATTTATGGGTAAATTTTTCGGCTCAAAAATCGATTTTTGAACTCAAAATTGACTCCCAAATCAATTTTTGAGCCTTTTTGATTTTTCAATTTTCCAGAAAAAACGACGCCTGGAACGTGGCCCTACTCCAGAAGAGGAGCGTGGAAGACCAGATGAACTCGACAGATGGGATATCAAAAAGAAGAAGATTGA
>OZJO01028060.1:0-14903 GCA_900406225.1 Acrobeloides nanus | reverse complement strand
AGTTTGTGTATTACAACGAAGAGCTTGTAACAAATTCAAACGCAATTATCTCGAAAACTACAACGATTCAGAGCATGCCGTAAAAACAAAAAATGCTCCATTTTTCATGATCTTTCCGAATATATCATTTTTTTCATATGATTGTAACTTACTGGACTGGTCCTTTAACCCCTTTTAGCACATAGTTTCACAGGTGATTTCTTAAAAAGACCACTATTATTTGGCATTTTTGAGGCACGAGATCTGTTCCAATGGATTTCCCGTATCGAAAAACGGGTTTTTGGAGTCAAAATTTTGCATCAGAATTTTAAAAAACATGATTAACCCCTTTAAGTAATTTGAACCCTAACCCCTATAGCTAACCCTTTTTAGTCATACCCATACTTACGTGGGCCACCCTGTAGAGTAATTTTTGAGCCTAGACGGTTGTTATGCATGGTGTAAATTTTTTGTTTATTTATGGCTAATTATGTTATTAAAAATATCGAAATTTGCCATATTTTCATGAATTGAGCTTTTGGGAAAATTTTGTCCAAAAATGTACGAAAATAATCCGATTTTTTTTGCTAAAAATTCTTTCTTTTATCATTTTACATGCCTAAATGCACAAATAATAAAACCACAGCCAATTTGTACGTGCTCATATATCCCTTTCTCTTTTTATATGAATCTAAAGTCAATCAGTTAAACACGGAACTTTTTCAAAAGGACATCCGGACACTTGGGAAAAATGGAGACAAAGAAATCATGCTCCCGAGTATAAATTCTTATGTTAATCTATAGTCACCTTTTTTAATAATGAGCATCGGGATTACTCCTTATTCTCGATTTTATATCCTACTATTGAGTTGTTTTGAAAGTATCTCACCTAGCTATATTCTACTAATTCTCTACAAAAATCCGTTTTTTACCCCCTTGTGGTAAAAAAACGAATTTTCAAAAAGTTCTCCAAATCGGCTAATTTTTGGTACTCGGGTGTTTTCGGATATGGGAAACACGAATCCGAAGGAATTTGTTTTATTTACATCAATTAAGACCTGATTTTATTTTTCTAAAAATGACCCCTTTAGGGGTAATTTTATGCGGAGAATCAATTAACAGCATTACAGAAGCGCAAAAACGCTTCACTGACAGGGAAAAACTGATAAAAAATGATCATGTTCGCTTCAAAACCATATTTTTTCTTTGAATCAGGGTCATGGAAGCATTTTCAGGGTTCGGGAATGCATGCAATCGATTCCATATATAAAATTATAAAATTACCACATAGAGATCATTTTTACAAACTTTGCAAAATTTGTTGGTGACGTTGCAATAGAACGCCTTATAAGCCTTTGGCTTGGACGTTGCAAAGGCCTATCTGGCGTTGGTGATCCATTTCTGTACCCCCTGCACAAGTAAAGATTTATCCCCAAAAAAACTTTTTTTTTCTTATAAGTCTGTTGACATTTATGAGTTGTTATAAATATCAAAATGATTAATATTTTCGATATATGCTCTGTAGTCAGTCAGCTTTAAGGATTCCAAAAATACATTCTATAATCTAAAAATCCCAAGAAGTCATATTCTGTTACGTTGAAATGATCTTAAATATAATCTCTAAAGACTTAGAAGAAAATAAGGGGATAAAGCTATAAGTTTTCATTTAATAGTCTCAAAATTTGGTCAGTTACGTACATAGAGAAAACAACTATGTAGAACATTAGTCTTTTTCAAAATAAGTCACGTTTTCGTGTCAATATCCAGACTTTTTCAAAAAATTGGGTTTTCAAAGATTTATCCTTATTTTAAACTGTTGATATTAAAAATAAAATAAAATCGGGTCCTAATTGATGTAAATAATCATAAAAAGTGCCCTTTTTTAAATTTCGAGACGGGACATTTTTCGACTGTCGTAAAAATCTACGACTTGGTTTGAACGGAGTTTGAAGCATAGGTTACCAAGGGGGAGGGGTACAGTACCCCCCTCATCACTCATCCTCGGACCTTCCGCCTTTATAGTCATTCATCCATCCACCATGAGGGTTTGCGTACCTTCTCCCTTCCTTTATCATATAAATTTTTGAAATTTTTATCATGTACCCCTCTCCCCTTGAAAGGCCATCCATCCATCCTGAGGGTCCGGTGTATCCCCCCTACTGGTAAACTATGGTTTGAAGGCATCCTTATTTAAGAATTCATGTCAAATTTGAGGCGGTCCCTCCTTAATTTTTCCATTTTGAGTGAGTCGGTCAGGGGGTACCACCCCCTTGCTCATCTATATCGTGTATTCGTATTCGAAAAAATCCTACTTGTGAGCGACTTTTTTAATTCACTGACGAATTTGTCTATTTATGGATAGTTATATCTAGAATATTAGCCAATGTTTTTTTTCACTCTTCTATCTCAATTTTCCAAGCCTCCCTATTAATTTCAGGCTGTAAAGTTATGCTCATTAAAGCTAACTTTCATAATAATAAAAAACTTAACCATTTGTCATTTACCCATCCATCAAGGAATCACATATCAAGAGACGTCGGAAAAATTCGAAAAAGAATCTAATTAGATGAGTTAACTTGACAGAGCACATTTTTCTTCGTAATAAACCATGCCTTTTATTTTATTTTGAATGCTTTTTGCGATGATGCTTTTTACGAAAGCAGCAAAAAAAATCCTTGGGTTTGCTGAGAAAAACCAATTAGAATTTCATTGTTAAAAAAATGTCGTCATGTCTAATCTTGCAAGAGTTATTCAAACAATTTTACCTATTTTTCGAGAAAATTTTCTAATGAATAGGATGCTTTATAGACTTTATGATGAATTTTTATGTCAAAAATTACATTTCTTTTATGTGCTTTTAATACATTTTTAAGCCATGACTCGTGCTTGAGCAGAATACTAATAAGGGAAGGATCAGATGCATAGTTTACCAGTAGGGGGGATACACCGGACCCTCAGGGTGGATGGACGAATGGCCTTTCAGGGGGTACATGATAAAATTTTCAAAAATTTATATGATGAATGAATTGAAAGGGGGGAGGGTACACGAACCCTCATGATGGATGGATGAATAACTATAAAGGCAGAAGGTCCGAGGATGAGTGGTAAGGGGGGTACTGCACCCCCTTAGTAACCTATGATCAGATGTATGACACCTGTATTTTCAAAATTTCGCCATATTCGTGTTCAGGACCCTTGACTTCGTGGGAGAAATGACACAATAAAAACGATTTCTAATAATCAATAGGATTTCCATTTCGTTGAATTACTTGAGAATTCTGGTTTTCCATGCTCAGTACCAAGTAGAGATCCATACATGCACAAGGGGAGGGGGTGCTGCACCCCTCTAAATTCATCGTATTGAGAAAAATTTCTTTAGAAAAATGAGTAACCAATTCATATTTTTGGTCAAAAATGTTTAAGTATAGCCCCAACCAAGTCGTATTTGAGGATCCAGTACCCCCCCCCCCCCCCCCCCCCCCCCCCCCNCCCCCCCCCCCCCGCCTCCTACTTGTTCACCTATGTAGAGATCGGTCAAATTCAAACATTTGTCAAATAGTTGACCGATATTTTTTAGTGAAAAATTGAAAAAATGAATATTTATGTTGAAAAAATACGAAACTTTGATGCAAAATCAAATTTTAGGCAAAAACATAAGGAGGCCCTATTAGATAAATTTGTTAATTTCTCTAATTTTTTGGGCTCCACAGCACACATTACCAATGGGGGGGGGGGACTGTCCCCCCTCATTTAGCTAGCATCGAGCCAAAAGTTAAAGATTCATATAGCCTCAGAGTGGCGAAGCCGTCGGGCTAAAAAAAGTCCTTTTTTTGGTCGACACCATATAGCATCGAGGTAGCTTGTCCCCCCCTCCTTGTTCATGTATGGTTCGCAGATCCTGCGGAACACCCTTCACTGAATCGCGGCCAGTGCTTGACCCCCTCTGCTTTTTTGAAACTTTTTCCAAAATTTGGGCAAACACATAGGGGGTCCAATGCGACTATTTTTCGATTTTTTTCAAAAAGAATCCGTAATTATCTTTAGCTTTTTTCTTTATGTGAGCTTGGATTTCAAATCTTCTAGTACATAAAGCTTTGCATAAAGCCAAGTCATGCTAAGTCTATCTAGCTTTTTATTAAGAGCATTTTCTCACGCGACTGTTTGTCATGATCTTCACAGGGATTTCTCTTCACAGGGATTTCTAATGATATTTATAGGGTAATTTTTGGGGCCTAAGATGATGTTCGTGGTGTAGAGATGTTGTGCGTGGTGTAGATTTCTACAACCAGAAAATGAATATATTTAAACCGTTTTCAATTTTAAAGTCATTTTTCTGTCTTGGAAAAATATATAAAGAAATTAGTGATAGGCAAAAATTCTTCGAGCTCGAATTAAGGGATTCTTATAAAAAATTTTGGAGCTATTGTAGATCAGGGGGTCACCCTAGGGTCAAAAGTCGAAAAAAAATTTTCTAAAATGTTTTAAAAATGACATATTTAAGGGTAATTTTATGCGGAAAATAAATTGCGCGCATTCTCGAAACGTGAAAATCTTTGTCTAACTCTTAAAATTAAAATTGAAAAATACATATTTTTACCCATATATGCGTATACTATAAAAATACGTATTTTTCAATTTTTAAGGGTCAAACAAAGGTTTTCACGTTTCGGGAATGCACGCAATCGATTTTTCGCATAAAATTACCCCTAAATATTTCATTTTAAAAAAATTTTAGGAAAAATTTTTTTTAGAATTTTGACCCTGGAGTCCCCCCCCTGTTCATTACCGAACATTGAAAACGCTTTCCTGACCCCGAATTAGCCTATTTTCGCTTCAATATACATGTCTCTTCCCTGAATCAGGAAGAGAAGCGTTTTTAAGGTCCGGCGCAAATGATTTCAAATGGAACACTCACCCCTACGGTTATTTTGATGAAAATTAAAAACATTGAAAAAATTTGAAAAATCGCAAAATTGCCCTTTTCGGACACCCTATAAATTTACTGGTGTGCGAAGTGCGCCGGATGTTTATTTTTAATTTTTTTAAACTTATTGATCATTTAAGAAAATATTTGCCGAGAATATGCAAAAAAAATTCTTAGTTTTTTTCCTAAAAATTCTTTGTTCTATTTTTACTTGACTAAATGCACAGATAGCAAAAACACAGCTAATTTGTTCAGACATCCATAATCTTTTTTTATACGAATATAAAAACATTTAAACACGGAACTTTTTCAAATGACATCCGGACACTTGGGAACAATGGAGGCAAAGAAAAGAAGCTCCCAAGTGTAAATTTTTATATTAATCTTTAGTCGGTGAGCATCAGGATTAACAATGAGCCTCAGGATTAGTGTTATTCGTGAGTTTATATTTAACAAATTTTAAACTGGTCATAATATTCAAAATTCCGCGAATATTTATAACCATTTTCAAGGCGAGAGTGACGACTACATATTGTATAGTAATATTATTTGAAGCGTTTTACCAAAAAAATTTTGAAAAATTCGATGAAAAATTTTTTTGTATTGTTTAAAAAAGCGGCATATTTTCGTGATTCATCGATTCCCCGTATACGGGGAATCGATTGCGCGCATTTCCAACGCCTGAAAATACTTCCCTGACCCTGAATCAGGGAATCAGAATGTGTGTATTGAAGCGAAAATTGAAAATTTTTAGATTTTCTGCTTGAAAATGATTTTCTGTGGGTAAATTTATTCTGGGAATCGATTGCGCGCATTTCCAACGCTTGAAAAACATTCCCTGACCCTGAATCAAGGAATCAGAATGTGTGTATTGAAGCGAAAATCGAAAATTGTTAGATTTTCTGCTTGAAAATGACTTTCTGGAGGTAGATTTATGCGGGGAATCGATTGCGCGCATTTCCAACGCCTGAAAATACTTCCCTGACCCTGAATCAGGGAATCAGAATGTGTGTATTGAAGCGAAAATTGAAAATTTTTAGATTTTCTGCTTGAAAATGATTTTCTGTGGGTAAATTTATTCTGGGAATCGATTGCGCGCATTTCCAACGCTTGAAAAACATTCCCTGACCCTGAATCAAGGAATCAGAATGTGTGTATTGAAGCGAAAATCGAAAATTGTTAGATTTTCTGCTTGAAAATGACTTTCTGGAGGTAGATTTATGCGGGGAATCGATTGCGCGCATTCCCGAAGCTTGAAAACGCTTCTCTGATCCTGAATCCAAGAAAAATCAGTATTATAGCAAAAATTGGTCATCGCTTCAATACACACACCTCGATTCGCTGAATCAGGGAAGCATTTTCAAGCGCTCAATCGATTTCCCGCATAAATTTACCCCCAGAAAGTCATTTTCAGGCGGAAAATATATAAATTTTCGATTTTCGCTTCAATACACACACTCGGATTTCCTGATTCAGAATTAAGGAAGCGATTTCAAGTGTTGGAAATGCGCACAATCGATTCCCCGCATAAAATTAGCCCTAATAGGGTCATTTTTGAAAAAAATTTCTGGTAAAAAAATATGAAAAAATCGCCTCAAATTTCAGTTTTTTGATACACCCTATTCGAGAATTTTTTTCACTCCCGCCGTAAAATTTGGTATAACTTATTTATAGACTATGGACTCAAACTCCACTGACATTTATGACCCAGAAGAAATCTATTCAGAAATTTCTAATCTCATAAACGGACCTTTGATCTTATTCGTCGTAATTTCCGGTTTATTTTTCAACAGCTATGCGATTTGCATATTGAATTTTCGGATGCTTTCAACAAAAGGCTTTTTAAGAAGTTTGGCGCTAAAGTATAGCTCGTCATTTTGTGACTCGGAAAACGGGAGTTCGACTTCGCAAGGGAGAAGAAAAAGAAGGCCGAGAATTTATATTCACTTTTTATGGCTGACTTTTTGTGACACGGCACTGTTGGTGTCGTCTATGTTTATGTATGCTGTTCCGACAATTTTTGATGTATATAATGGGCAGTATGCTTTGGCAATACCATTTTGGTAAGTGAATTATCACAATTTTAGTCTATAGTCGAAATTTTTACTACCATGGAACTTATAATTGAATCAGGCAACGTGTACATTGAAACGAAAAGAAACATGGGTTGACATATAGCTTTTGATGCACCCTTGCGTGGTTGTATGGCGGGAAATCAGGATTAGTACTAACTAATCCTAATTTTCCGCCATACGACCTTAGTTAGTACTAATCCTTATTTTCCCACTATACAACCACGCAGGGATGCATAAAAAAGCTATCTACGTTTCTTTTCGTTTTAATGTACACATTGCCTGATTCAATCAAAAGTTCCCATGGTAGCCAAAAAACATTTCGACTATAACTATAGGGCATTTCCAACTAGGGTATGAGGGATCCCGAAACCCCGATTTTGGCCTTTGTCGCTTTGCGATAAATTATCTTTGCACCTTATCGGTGGCACCAATTTTGGACACCACGTGCGAAATTTTTTTCACAATTTTCGGGACCCATCTCCCATCTATTTTTTCTTCTTTTCATTACACCCGCATATGCAACAGTTTAAAAAAATTACTCAAAATTTAGGTACACCATGTGCAACTTCACCTTCTCCGCCAGTGTCTTTCTAATGCTAGCTCTAATGTTTGAGCGATACCGAACAGTATGCTGTCAATTTTCAACCGCCGTTTTGGCACGTCATTCATCTGCAAAAAATGTCCATCTCACCCTAGCCATGGTTACCTTTTTCTCTCTTTGCTACTCCATTCCGAGATACTTCGAATTTACCGTAAAATTCAGTCATGAATACAATCTATACCTCACCATCCCGACTTCTCTGATGACCTCGAGAATTTATATCATCGGGTATAGAATAGTTGGAGGAGTACTGTTCTACTCAGCTTGTCCATATATCCTAATCTTTATCATGTCTTTCAAAGTGTGGAAGAAGACCACCGAGGCATACCACGAACGAGCTCAAATGAAAGCAACTTCAATGAGGGAAAGAGAAAATCTGAATTCCGAGAAAATCTTCTTCGCAATTACGATAAAATTTTTAGTATCTAGGCTAGCTGCGACATTGTTCGATATTATCGAACATTTTCTAGGTGCTGAGGCATTTGTTGACTCATCTTTTGCTATGTTATGTGTTCATGTCAATAATTTAGTTGTGGTTATTGCTAGTATATTGAACTTTTTTATTTTCTTGGGCTTTTCATCAGCTTTTAAAAAATCTGCTGTTTCTTTGATTACTTTTGGGTCGGGTTGATGTCAAAGAGAAAAAAGGTTCGAAGTCCATCGTCCCTTCCATCTGGGGTAGGATTGAGTTCCAGTTTTGCATAGGGGTCATCCAGATATTACGTAATCAACTTTTTGGTGGTTTACTCCCCCCCCCCCCCCCTCCAACATAATCATCAAAAATGCACTAACGTAATCAATTTTTATGAGGAGGGCCGAACTCCCCCCAACATGATTATGTAATATCTGGATGACCCCATATTTTGCTGTTTCTGTTCCGGTTCCCCCAAAGAATCAATAGAAACAGCTAATTTTTTTAATATAATTTTCCCAAAAAATTATTGCATTTTTAAACATAAATTTTTCTCAATTTTGCGCGTGGGGGTTAAAAAATTTTGATCCCTTTTTCTACTCCAAATTTCTATAAAAAAAGTAAAAAATTTTTGATTTTTAAAAAAAAAGTTTTCAAACATAAGGGTCCCCTTTAAGCTTTTTCGCGCCTTCGTCACGAAATTTACGCGGGGATGGGTGAAATTTCAACTTCTTTTCACCATGGATAGAGGGTACGTTTCTTGATATCTATATTCATTGTTGCGGGTCGTGTAAATATCTATCTTAAAAATAAATAAATTATAATTATTAATAATAAAATTTTTATTAAGTGTAATAAATAATTTACTCAAAAGGTAGTAAAATTTTTTATGTAATTTTAAGTCGATTTGCCTTAAGAGACGATGTCTCGAAAATTCGAACCTAGGTGGCAGTAGTATTAAACGGTTCGAGTACGCTCCAAGTTGAATTTATTTAGTGAGATTAACGCATGAGAAAGTTTTTAAAAGTCATTTCGAGTCAAAATTCGATCCCTAAAAAATTCAAAACCATGTCCAAAGCTCTATACCATCAATTTTACGTGTATTTTTTGAATTTTCTAACCTCTATAAAATACCCAAGATAATTTTTTCGGCCAAAATTTCTTTCTGGCAGATGTATTTCAATATAGAGAACATTTCTAGCTTGGTTGCGAAAAAATCCGAGAAAAAATTTCGGAGCTGTCCTAGCTGGGGGGAGTCAGCCAACAGAGTCCAAAAAGATGAGTTAAAATTTATTAATTTTTCTCAAAATTTTTTGCAGTAAAGACTCCTATGGAGGTAATTTTATGAAAGAAATTGATTGAGCGCATTCCCGAACTTTGAAAACGCTTCCTTGATCCTCATTCAGGGAAGGAATTGGTGTATTGAAGCGAAAATCAAACATTTTCGGATTTTTATGAGAAAACCGTCGATTCTTAGGTTTTTCTAGGCGGAGAATCGATTGCGCGCACTCCCGAACCGTGAAAACGCTTCTTTGACCCTGATTCAGGGAAAACCAACAAATCGCACCTTCAATGCTTGAAAACCCCATTGAAAAAATCCGAAAATGTTCGCTTCAATACACCGTTCTTTCCCTGAATCAGGAACAAAGAAATGTTTGTCAATCGATTCCCCATTTAAAAAAAATGTCAATCGATTCCCCACCTAGAAAAAACCTAAGAATCGATGGTTTTCTCATAAAAATCTGAAAATGTTTGATTTTCGCTTCAATACACCGATTTCTTTTCTGAATCAGGGTCAAGGGAGCGTTTTCAAGATTCGAGAATGCGCTCAATCGATTTCTCGCATAAAATTACCTCTATAGGAGTCTTTACTGCAAAAAATTTTGAGAAAAATTAATAAATTTTAACTCATCTTTTTGGACTCTGTTGACTGACTCCCCCCAGCTAGGGCAGGTTTTTTCTCCCTGAATCAGGGTCAAGGAAACGTTTTCACGGTTTAAGAGTGCGCGCAATCGATTCCTCGCCTAGGAAACCCTAAGAATCGACGGTTTTCTCATAAAAATCCGAAATTGTTTGATTTTCGCTTCAATACACCCATCCCATTCCCTGAATCAGGGTCAAGGAAGCATTTTCATGCTTAGGAATGCGCGGAATCGATTTCTCGCATAAAATTACCCCTAAGAACGTGTTTTTTACAAAAATTTTCAAGAAAAAATTTTTTTCGGAGAACGGGCTCCGATTGTCACCCCCCTTTAAGATCCATTCAAAACTTCTCAGAAAATGCGTCTTAAAGGGCTAGACCACGTTACCGAGAAGTCGATTTTCAAAAAACTTTTCAAATTTTTTTTTAAATGATTAGATCTTGTAGAATATGGTCGAAAATGGTAAATTATGCAATTTTTCCGACAAACGAAAATATTTTTGAGTGATTTTTAGCTCCAAATTACATGAAAATAGTGTAAAATGGTCATTTTCAATTGAATTTTTCGGGTTAAAGATGAAGTTTTCAAATTTTTTCATTGTCATTTTCGTGCTTTTTGGTTATTAAATGGGGGGGGGGTTATGTACTGTTTGGCATAGTTAAATATGCGTTTCTCGGTAAGTCCCACTCGCCCTTTAATAGTCTTATGTAAATTAATAGTCTTATGAAAAATTGTAATGTGTGTCTGTCTGTGCAGGCTAACGTTTGAAGGTGCGATACAAAGAGGATTTGTGATCTCATTTTTTATCATCATCAAATTGGAGTTGATATTGGCGACAGCTTTTGATTCATTATTTTTAAGAGTGGGTTGATATAATCTTTGTAATAACAACTCAGAGGGAATTGCGTTATGAGATTTATCGATTTATTCTAAAGTGGAAAATATATTTACCAAACAAATGTCATTTTGAGGGTTCAAGGATTTTTATTTCTGTTAATACCCAGCAGAACTATGATAATAATTCGAATCGTTCTAATGCAGATACTATACAGTTTGGACTTTTTTATATTTATACAATTTTATTGTTGAAAATTTTTTTATGGTGGGTGTAGAGATATAGAGATGCAGCCGCAAGTGGCTGCATGAAAATATTTTTTTAAATAGGTTATTGTTGCAGATATAAAAAAAATCATTTTATTAAAAAATCAAAAAATAATATAAATTTTTTTATTCAGGATAAGCTAATTCGTCTATCTCGACTTTCTTGTAAAATTTGAACTAGATGACTGGCAAGTCCTTCAAATTTAGGAAAGTTCTTTATCAGTATTAATGCTAAAAAACGTTATAGTAAAAATTTCATGTAAAAAATTAACCTCGATTCATGTTATTTATTAATTGCTCTGGTTGAACATCGACAATCTTAATTTTTGTTTAATAATTAATTTATAATTTCTTACTTGTTCCAAATAGAGAATTGTTTCAACAACTACAGCTTGTGCAATTACTTTATAATCTTTATATAAACTAGAGCTTATAAGTTGAGCAGAAGATGGCCGAGCCATCTTATGCTCATTAAATGGTTGCAAACAATCTTTAATAAACTCCTTTAAATTATTGGGTAGATCTTGAGGAATTGTTTCTTCAATATCCAAATTGGTTATAGCATCTAGGATTAGCGCATAGGAGTTATTTTTATCTTCTCCGTCTATATTATATGGATGTTTCCCGTCTGATAATTCTAATAATGTTATTCCT
Source organism: Acrobeloides nanus (assembly GCA_900406225.1). Lineage (NCBI taxonomy): Eukaryota > Metazoa > Nematoda > Chromadorea > Rhabditida > Cephalobidae > Acrobeloides > Acrobeloides nanus. The sequence goes on along the minus strand of OZJO01028060.1, from coordinate 3,235 downwards.
AAGCTCCATACATCGGCACGTATATCGTATTTGGCATTCTTCACATCAAAACGCTCAGGTGGCCAATACAAGACCGTTCCGGCGTTTACTGTAGTAGCATGAGAATCTTCTAAAATCCTGGAAACACCAAAGTCACACAGTTTGATTTGACCTTGTTTGTTAATCAGTATGTTTTGAGGCTTTATATCACGATGCATGATGCTTTTAGACTTCAGATCTTTTATCGCATCTACTACCGATACTGCTATGATTCCTAATAAATCGTGCGAAAAGCGGCCATGTTGTTGATGAAATTGCTTATATAGATCATAGAGCGACATATCCATATACTCCATGCAAATTAAGATATCGTCATAATAAATACAGAAACCGAAAAGTTCAACCAAATTTGGCGATGAAGGAAGTTTCTTACAAGTATCCATTTCTCGTTGAATTTGTTTAAAAAATTTTTCGAACTTGCTTTTATCATTCGGAGAAAATGAGATTCGCAAAAATTTCACAGCCATTTCTGTTTTAGTTGGTTCATAGTGATAATGATCGAGTTTGACTTTTCCACCAACGCATATCTGGTGCTTAAATTCAAAATTCTTTATATCAAATAAACTATCTTCATGTCCAGGAATTTTTATACAATTCATTCCTTCAAGTTTTTCGAGCTTCGTTTTATTTTTGGCATATTCTTTGTTTGGTGTAAGCTTAGGTTTACCTTAAAAAAAATTTAGAATATTAGTATCTTTGATATTAAAAGTAGATGTGAAAAACGAAGATTTATGACCCGGATGCCTTTAAAGGGGGGGGGTCCACTTTGCGACCACCTCTCGAAAAAAATTTTTTTTCTAAAAAGATCATTTTTAGGGGTAAAATCATGTGAGAAATCGATTGCGCGCACCCCCAAAATGTGAAAATGCTTCCTTGACCCTGATTCAGGGAAGGGGTCGGTGTTTTGAAGCGAAAATCAGACATTTTCGGATTTTTATGAGAAAACCGTCGATTCTTAGGTTTTTCTAGGCGGGGAATCGATTGCGCACATTCCCGAACCTTGAAAACGCTTCCTCGACCCTGATTCAGGGAAGGAATCGGTGTACTGAAGCGAAAATCAAACATTTTCAGATTCTTATGAGAATACTGTCGATTCTTAGGTTTTTCTAGGCGGAGAATCGATTGCGCGCACTCCCGAACCGTGAAAACGCTTCTGTGACCCTGATTCAGGGAAGGGATCGGTGTATTGAAGCGAAAATCAAACATTTTCGGATTTTTATGAGAAAATCGTCGATTATTATCGACGATTAGGTTTTTCTAAGCGAGGAAATCGATTGAATAGAAAATCAACAGAAATTTGCCTCAAGGTGTTGACTTTTTTTTTACAAAAATACGATGATTTTCTCATAAAAATCCAAAAATGTCTGATTTTCGCTTCAATACACCGATCCCTTCCCTGAATCAGGGTCACAGAAGCGTTTTCAAGGTTCGGGAATGTGCGCAATCGATTCCCCGCCTAGAAAAACCTAAGAGTCGACGGTTTTCTCATAAAAATCCAAAAATGTCTGATTTTCGCTTCAAAACACCGACCCCTACCCTGAATCAGGGTCAAGGAAGCATTTTCACATTTTGGGGGTGCGCGCAATCGATTTCTCACATGATTTTACCCCTAAAAATGATCTTTTTAGAAAAAAATTTTTTTTCGAGAAGTGGTCGCAAAGTGGACCCCCCTTTAAATCATAGGGAACAAATTATAGAATATCATTTTTTATGAAAGAATTCATGTGTTGAAGGAAACTTAGAAACCGACGCAAGAAAGACCGCAGTAGCCACATGAACCGCCGTAGCCAAAGACCCTGAAAATATTTTTCGATGATTTTTTGGGGACCCCATTTTTCAACATGCACTATTCAGAATATGAAAATATTTTGGAAAAAATTTTTCCTACAGAGTCTAGCATGAAATTTCAAAGTGTTCGGGAACTTTTAACACACCCTGTATTTAATCATTTGATGTTTTATTAAGACGAACTCCTATTGTTTGGTTGAAAATGAGAAGATCTATGGAATCTTTTCTTGCAGTTAATTTTAGAAAGGTTTTCTATGAATCCTATTACTATAAATGTGTAAGTCCGAGAGCCGATGCTCCGCGCTCGCGAATTTTCCGCGGACACTCCCAAGTGACGACCCCGTTTAAAAATTTTACGTATATGTAAAATGTAAAACATATAAAGTCCGTTTCCGCCGCAAATGGGAAAAAAGGCCGGGGGCGATGGCCAAGTGGTCCAAGGCACCGCACGTCCGATCTGGCAGTTAAGCAACATTGGGTCCGCACGTTCGATCCCACTAGGACAAAAAATTTTGATTCTCAAAAAATTGTTTGTAAAAGAAATTTTTTTAAAGATCAAAATTTTGCCCTAATGGGATCGAACTTGTAGGCTCAATGTTGCTTAACTTGCCAGATCGGACCGACGGCGCCTTTGACCACTTGGCCATCGCCTCCGGACTTTTTTCCCATTTGCGGCGGAAACGGATTTTACGTAAAACTACTTTTGATGGTCAAATATATTTAAAGGATTTTGAAAATAAGAGATCGATATATATAGGTGGTCCCAATAAAACAATAAGGATGTCTTTTTTATCGGATGTAATTAGCAAAAAGTCAATTATCGCGGCCAACTGTCCGACAACCATTCCGACGCAGTCTTGACTCCTATATGGATTAAAAGATACGGATTCGATATGTTTTTATCTCGCAAACATTAATTAATCTCTTATAGTATTTTGGTTGTGTTGTCTGAGTGTAACCATGTCACCGGGAATTATGGTGAAGTTTTTGGGGGTTATGGTCAAAAGGAAAGTTGTTTCTGGTGGTATGTAGGTGTGTTTAGTCAGGGGTTTGGATTTTTTGGAGACGTTTGAAATTTTTCGATTTTTAGGGCAGGTTTTTTGGGGTAACGGTGTCACGGAGATTTTTGGAAATTGTTTTGGCGGTTCTGGTTTTTTATTTTGTTTCTGGTGATTAATAAGCGTATTTAGTGAAGATTTTGGAATTTTTTGAGCTCAGGATAAAAAGCTAGCTTTTTAGGACAGGTTTCCAGAGGTTTTTTTTAATCATGTCACCGGGAATTATGATGAACGTTTTGGAGGTTTCGATTTTTTAAAGTTTTGTTTCTGGTTATTTTAGAGCGTGTTTAGTCAAGTTATTGGTAGAGAGGAGAAGGGGGATGGATGGAGAAAGGGAGGGGTGAGGGGGG
>OZJO01028057.1:0-14507 GCA_900406225.1 Acrobeloides nanus | reverse complement strand
CCCTCTTTCCCTACACGACGCTCTTCCGATCTTTGATTACCCTAAATTCGCGTGTATAAGCCGCGGCTATGGGGTAAAAAATTTTTTTCAAAAAAAGTTTTAATCAAATTTTTATTTAAAACAAACAACATCAATAATTTAACAAAACAAAAATTAAACTCAAACAAAGTCATCGAATTCTTCATCAGATATGATTTCGAAATTTTCGAGCCCATTATACAATTCCATCGACAAATCTTCCTCCAATAAATCTATTCGACTTTCCTCTTCATCGCTGTGATCTTATTCGGGTTCTTCGATAGGTTGATCTTGCAGGGCACGTCGAAAGCCGTTTTGAATTCTAGTCGAGGAATCGATTGCGCGCATTTTCGAGGCATGAAAAAATTTTCCTAACCCTAATTCAGGGAATACAGCCATTTTAAGGGTATAAAAAACCCCGATTTTGTGAAGTCCGGATATTGACACGAAAACATGAGTTTCGCTCCAAAAGGCCAATTGGATCGTATTCAGCATACACTCTTACCCACTACTGAAAAAAAATTTCATAGAAAACGAGCGAAAAATGCCGATTTTCGATATATTTTTGGGCGTTAACAACTTATGCTACAACCCAATGAGATAAGTTGTTGGCAATCAAAAAATATATCGAAAATCGGCATTTTTCGCTCGTTTTCGATGAACTTTTTTTCAGTAGTGGGTAAGAGTGTATGCCGAATACGATCTAATCGGTCCTTTTGAGCTAAATTCATATTTTTGTGTCAATATCCAGACTTAAAAAAAAAAATCGGGTTTTTATACCCCTAAAATGTCTAAAAAATTTGTATTCCCTGAATCAGGGTTAGAGAAATTTTTCATGCCTCGAAAATGCGCGCAATCGATTTCCCGACTAGAAAAACCCTAGTAGGGTGGCAAATTTCGTCAAAAATCAACTTCTGAGGCTTATACAAGGGGTGCGGCTTATACACGCGAATTTAGGGTACGTAATATCTGGATGACCCCTTTTCACCAAGGCAGAAATGTACAGTGAAACCCCTAACTAAGCCCATGGGCTTAGTTAGGGGTTTCACTGTATGTAGTAGACTGAGATTTGAACAGCGATCCCAACATGGCTTAAACTTTTCAGACAGTCGCTCAGGCAACTTTATGAGCCATCCTTAGCTGCGTATTTTATCCTTAGCTGGGGATTTTTACTTTAATGATCGATGGCACATCGTCATGCATTTCGTCTGTACATTAAGTGAAAGAAACATGGATCCTTATATAGCTTTTTTATACATCCCTGTGTGGTCGTATGGCGGGAAAATCAGGATTAGTACTAACTGGTTAGTTAGTACTAATCCTTATTTTCCCGCCAACGACCACAGAGGGATGCATAAAAAAGCTAAGGATCCACGTTTCTTTTCGTTTCAATGTACACGTTGCCTGATTCAATAAAAAGTTTCGTGGTAGTAAAAAAAATTTCGACTATAGGGGTCGTCGGCGTACATTACCAGCTTCGCACCATTGGGTGATAGTTGGGTACTATCACCCATTTTTTCGCCTCCGATTTTTTCTTCAACTATTGCTGTACAAAACAAATAGACGCAGACCCAGAGGGCCTCTTTAAAAAATCGTTTAAATGCGTTATTGTTTAAAAATTTTAGAACCGAAAATGGTATCAAATGCAGTTACTGATCATATTATAAAACTAAATGTCGGCGGAGAAAATTTTTCTACATTACAGTCGACTTTGACTAGCATTCCCGATTCATATTTTACTCGGTAAGCTGTTGAATTTGATCTCAAAATCTTGTAAATTTAGCTTATTGAGTGGAGAGGCCACTTGTTATACGGATGAAACTGGAGCTGTAAGCATTTGTTTGAAGATAAATTTTATAATTTTGCTGCTTATAGATTTTCCTTGATCGTGATCCTGTTCTTTTTCGAAAAATCCTTCAGTTTTTGAGGACCCATAGTATCAGTTCGTTTACGTGAGTTTACTGAATTTTTTCAACCATTGCTGAAAACTAGGGGCAGACATCCCCCCCCCCCGCGCAGTGATGACAAAAATTTGTTTTAAAACAAGGAGATAAGGACTCCTGTACAGCGAGGATCAAAATGAAAATCGTGTTCCAAAATTCGAATGCGAAAGTCAGTGAGAAAATTCGTTTTGCCAAAATTCGTATGCGAAAAATCCTAGTGCCATTTTTGTTTCATTAGAGCCTATTCCGGTGGAAACTGTGTCTATTGAACGTTTTTTATACTACTTTTTGAAGCTCGAATTTTGAGCCGACTAAAGGGCATATTCCACAGAGGAGGTATTCTACATAAGTACCGGAAAATGTTGATTTTGGATCCGCGCATGGCCCAAAGAGTGGAACCTGGTAGAGCCTTGTTTTAAACATTATGCTTTTAGCGGTATTGATAAGAAATTAATTCGAGACGAAGTTGAGTTTTATGGAATTACTCCTCTTCTAGAATATTTAAATGACCAGGCTCGTAAAAGAGCCTATCCTTCTTCAGCGAGCGGTTCAAGTGGATTGGAAACGATGAGTAGTAAGTTATTGTGAAGATGGATTTCCGTTGTTATGCTTTTGGAATTTTTGTTGGGCGTCAACAATCTATTCTAAAAAGAGACACTTTTTGGAGCTACTTTGACTCTTATACCCCATTGGACGTGGTATCTAAAATCGAAAAATTTTACTGCACCACAGAGGTCAATATTCAAACCAAACATAATTGGACCTATTTACAAAGGTATAACTTAAAAATAGATTTTGACCCCCTCAAAGTGACCCAAAAAAATTTTGCCGCCAAATTATTTTGCGTTTTTCAGTCATAACTCGTCGAGACGAATCGAAAAAGTCGATTTTTTTTAAATCCGAGAGGTGTACGTATTCTTAATATGTTCCACTTTTTCGAAATATGTGTACTTTCTTTGTCTTCAATTTGATTTTCTAAAAAGTGGAGCGCGTTTTTACGCAAAAATAACATCGCCAACGTGTTTCCCGCATAAAATGATCTTTAATAGGGTCATTTTTGAGAAAATTTCGAAAAATAAGATTTTTCGATGTTAGATCACGTTTAATGGGGGGGGGGATATAAGAGCCGAAGTAGCTCCCACTTTTTCTTTGACAGTCTGATATTTTAGGTCTTCTAACAGGCTTGGATGGTGAACTCGACCAAGTGGTAGCCAAGAATGTTGAACATGCGAAATCCGTCGTCAAAAACATGAAAAGTGAAGTATCAAATGCTTTCCAGCAACATAAAGAGGTGCCCAAATTTCGCCGACTGAAGGGAAGACCTAAAAAGAAGCCCAAGTCAGATATTCCGAAGATGGAACCGCTAGAATTCGTGTGTGATTGGGAGAAGTGTCATCGAACATTTGATGTTCTCAAGAATTTGGTGAAGCATGTCGAAGAACATCATGTTGAAACGCAGACGTCTTCGAATGGATTCTATTGTAGATGGGAGAAATGTGAACGAGTGAATGCATTCGCGGCGCCATATTTGCTCTCAATGCATTTGCGAAAGCACACCGGCGAAAGGCCTTTCAAATGTGAGGTACGAAAATCAAAAATCGGTGTGACGTTTTGGCAGAGATACTACGAGTCTTTCAATTTTGGAACGTGTTTTAGATTTGATTTGTATGGAAAATGCACGTAAAAACACGTTCCAAAATTGAAAGACTCGTGTATCTCGGCCAAAACTCCACCGATTTTGATGATCGACCACGGAAAACGATTGCTACGGGGCTGTATTTTAAGGGCCTAAAAGAATTTTCCCCAAAAATCAATACCGAGTGAAAATTATGGAACTTGGAAGCTCAAAAAACCCCGTTTTCAGCGCAAATCGGTGATTTCAGAAATGGCCCTAAATGCACTCGGAAACCCTTCACTTTTATTTTTATCATACTCAGGACATTCAACAACCATATTCTGTCAAAAAATATATTCTTGCGCGGAAATAGACGTTTTTCGAAAATGGTCAAAAATCGACTTTTTTCAAAAAATTCTATTTTCGCAGGATTGAGCCCTGAAATTGGCAGTAAAGTGTTTCTGGGTTTTTTGACCCGCTAAATCGATTTCCAGTGTTATTTGTCGGTGAAAATTTTAGGAAAAGGTGCACTGGCACATAGACCGGTACTTCGAATTATAGGAGTCAAGGGCAGCAGGGAAAATTTTTTATAGCTTAATCCCATCGGGAATTGATTCTCTGTGCGGAAAACCCACCATACACGAAATCAGGCATTTCTGCACTAATTTGGGGGAGAAATGGCGTTTTTGCGGGAGAGATATATGCACATAAATTGAATTTTTGACCCCCAAAATGAATTTTTTCGGGGGAAAGTGATGTTCTACAGTTGTTCCTCACAAAAGTTTGCGTGGAAATGACCTCTTGTCGATGTGTTTTGAGTAAGTAGAAAACGTTTTAAGGTCATCGAAACGATAAAGTTGTAGACCTGATATTTTTGCACAGTTGAAAAAATGGTGTTTTAGGCAAAAAATTTATATTTTTTGCTGTCGAAACGATTTTTTACAGATCTTTTTAGCCTCTAATCTTTCTATTAAAAAATTTCCGACTCTTCTTTTCAATTTTAAGGACCAAAAACTTCAAAAAAACGAGTGGACTTATATTTTTGCACAGGAGTATATTACCCCTTCCCGTTACACGATAAGGGTGTGATCTCCTTGATAAACTAAAAATTTGAATCTATTGATTTTTAGGTGACAGACTGTGATCAGACTTTTGCTCGAAAAGAGAATATGCGAGCACATATGCGCAGACATCTTGAGGACCGAACATTTCAATGTCGACAATGTGAAAAGTCTTTTCGATGCGTTTCGGACAAGTTGAACCATGAGAAAAGTGTACATTCGAATGAGGTAGGCTATGTTCATTATGCAAATTATAAATGTAAACGAGTCAAAAACTGCACTCCTTCAGTTGAACGCTCACCTCTAATTTTGACTTGATTTTTTAGTAAATTTTGTTCTCTACAGCTTTATCGTTATTTTTCACGATTTGAATTCCTTTTTATTTGATTGATTGAAATTTGTTCAAAACATTTTATTGAAAAAAATTACTTTAAACAATTAAGTAAAAATTTTTTTATTTCGGGGGTTGGGCGATGAACATTATTCAAGTTTTATAGAAGCCATATGTATGCCTAGAATGCCCAAAAAAGTCCTATAAAGACGCTACTGCCTTACGCAAGCATTATTCAGAAAAGCATGGTCCTGAATCTTGGAAGGAATATCGAAAACGGGCCAACGCTACACCAAAAGAATATGTGTTGAAATCAAGGACCATAGAAAATGAATTGAAACTTCAGGAGAATGAACCGACGACATTATCTTCAGTTGAAAGTCGTAGCTTTTCTCCATAGAATTCTGGAGAATCGTCCTATTTTGATTCTAACGTAGTATTGGCTATTTAATTATTTTGTCTTTAACATCGTTGAATTTATAATTCATGCTTCTACTATATACAAACAATATTTACTTTAAAATGTCATATAAAATTGGATAATTTTGCAGAGAAACTCCACCACATAAAAGATAAGAAGCAACAAATGTTTTTTAAGCAAAACTTATTTTATTGGTTGAACTGGAGTAATCGTATGTTTTTGTTTTCTGCAAAACCATATTCTGGTAACAGTTTGCGTTCCAGTCTGACTACTTTTTGAAGTATACTCGGCATTTACTCGAAGAAGTCGACATTTAGATACAGAGTTATACTACTAAAAAAAATCAAATTTGGTTTCTGTTTAAATTTGGCTTTTGTGACAAATTTTCGTTGTTTTCGACAGCCGTGAATGCTCCAAATTTCATGAATTTCAAACGAATTATGGGTTTTCATCGGCTTTTCTCGAATGAAATTGGTAATCGATTTTTCTAACGGCTTTACTCAGTCGGAAACTACTCATCGGCGCATTGTCCAAAAGCTCGTTTTACTGAACGATTAGCTAACGCATAAATGAAGTTTCTCATAACAGAATCAATACAATCTATATCTTTTTGGGTCTCATTATTACTGTGGCCGATCTACAAGCCTGATTCAATTTTATATTTATGAGATATGCAATTAGAGAAGTTGAAAATGCGATTAAATTTGCGCAATTCTAAAAAAGTCGGAACTAGTATCGATTAAGAGTGGCACTGAGCGTGAATTTTTTTCCGTGTTTTTTATGGAAATGAATCCTTAGGGGTATTATGCGGGGAATCCGAATTTCACATTTCCGAAGCATGAAAACGCTTCCATGAATCAGGAAAAAAACTGTGTATCAACACGAAAAATTGAAATATTCGCCGTTTTGCACTAATGAACTAAAAAGGACGTGATAAATATACATGAAAGTTGTGAAGCAGACCCATAGAAACATGGAGGTATTGCACAAAATGAAAAGTGCAAAGTTGAACAAAAAAATAACTTTTTTAGTTTGAATTTGCCCAAGATTTGGCGTACATAATGTTGACACGATAAAGTTGACATGAAACGGTTACCGGTCAATGGTTACCAAATCAGGCATAGACTCGAATGAAATGAAAACAATTTTCCCATGGGAAAAAAATTTCTCATGGCAAAAATTTTATTGATCAAATCTACTTCATTTTTTATTTTGAGAAAATTCGAAAATTTTCCCAATGGGAAAATTTTTTCTCATTGGGAAAATTTTCGAATTTTCTCAAAATAAAAAATGAAGTAGATTTGATCAATAAAATTTTCCCATGGGAAATTTTTTCCTATGGGAAAAATTTTTTTCTTATGGGAAAAGTTTTTCATTTCATTCGAGTCTATGCCTGATTTGGTAACCGTTTCATGTCAACTTTATCGTGTAAAAGTCGTTTCGTGCCAACATTATATACGCCCAAGATCTAGGTTTGGCAATAAGGTATAGCTTTTCTTAAATTTTTTACATAAAGCTTTACAGAACGACCGACTCAGAAGCTTGGAACAGAGCAACGAAGGTATCTTTGGGACCCGGCAATGGAAAAGGTTCTCCGGCTATTTAGAGATTTGCTTTAAACCCAAAATGCTTTAAAAAGTCATAAAAATTTGAAGTATCTTTGTACACAAGCGATGACATTCCTGAAGCCTATAATTTTACGCATGTTGCCTACATAATTAGACCCCTCCAAATACATTCAATTTCTGAGATTCATCTCGAACATATAAATATGAATTAAAAGTTTGTTATAAAAGCATGCATGGCAATTTATTGATGTTAGTCTTCTCCACATACATGTAAGTTTAAGATAATTAATTTGTAATGAATCATTGACGTAGTCAGAAGGGCCATAAGAGAGTGTATAGTCTGTTTAAACTGCAGCCGATTGTTGTGTTATTAGCAGGTTTTTTTTATCATGTTTTTTCCCTCATTTTGCACACTTTAGTCCATCATGCTCCCCCAATGGCGTAGATGGGAGAGGGTCGTGAGTTCCCAAGTCTGGACGGAGGGCCAAAAACATCATAGGAGTCCACCAGCTGCACAATTTGGGAGAGGAAGCTCCCCCCCCCCTATTCGGTCGAAGACAGAAAAACATAAGGACCCTCCTTATGTTTTTTCCGAAAATTTTGAGAAGAAAATTAAAAAATCATAAGGATCTCTCTTTATGAACTTTTCAATTTTTACCCCATTTTTCACAATTTTTTTACCGAATTTTCCAATTTTTCGGCTCAAAATGGTCAACTTTCTGAGCATTTTCAGCAAGAAAATAGCGTTTTTCAACAAAAAAAATTTTCTACTTGTCGGCGCGAAAAAACAGCTTGGTCCCCTCTTATGTCCTTTCTTTGACAACTTTTTGCAAAAACGAAAATAAAATTTCGACACTGCAGGGTTCGTACCCTGTGCTTTGAAACTTAAGTCAAGCGCTCTATCAATACGCTATGGGACCCGACTTGTTCCCAGTCTTTTGAAATAGAATATTTACAAGTACAGTCAAACCTTCGTTTAATGACAGCGACCACACAGGGATGCCAAAATTTGGTATATATAGCAAGTCGATTTCTTTATATACCAAATTTTCCCGCCGGAATCCCTGCGTGGTCGTTATGTCCCACGCCGAATGTCATAATACGGAGGTTTGACTGTACCGAATTTCATTTTTTAGCTTAAAATGAACGCCTCAAATTACTGTTCAATAAATTCCACCGTTGGTTACATAATCGGAACTTATCCAATTGATTCTTCCCAAACAGAGTTTTGCGAAAGCATGGTTCATCTTCGAAATTCCATATGCTTACCCATACAATATCTAATGGTGTTTCTTAGCCTGCTCCTTATCTTGATCATCATCAGTGGGCAGATCAAAGAAGACTACAAATACTTCATCTTGAACACCATAACTTTAAATTTGTTGTATGGCGCTTATATGATCATTTACACCGTGTTTTTCTCCGCCAAATATGAGCTCAATTTTGGAAATCCATTCACCCAATTCTTTGTGCTCTACACATCGGATTTGGCCATTTTTTCATGCCTTCCCATCGCTGTAAACAGATTTTCCAACATGTATTTCCGAAGTCTGTACACTCGATTTGTGAATACAAAAAAGATTATCTGTTTTATTATTTTCTATGATGTCTTCATGGTCCTTGTGGACTATTTAACGTTTCACTTCTATTTGAGCATTGTCTATTTTGGACTCATTTGCTTTGTAATCGTCTCGGCTGTAACTTTTTCTCTGTTGACCTTCGCCAAGATCATTCGAGATTCCAAGTTGTTGAGCTCCAATTCCAAGACCTATTCTGATGCGAAAAGGGCAGCACTATATTGCCTCCTCCAAGCGTTGGTCGTATCTATCAATCCGCTTGCAAGTGGCTTCAATATTATTTACCCCAGGATCCAAAATCAACAGTTTTTCTACACCTTTTTCAATCTTCATATTGCCATTTCCACGATGACTGATCTTATATTGCCTGTGGCGATGATAATGGATTATTCGTTGATTTTATTCGTCTTGAAAACCTACCGAAGGGTTATAGGGAAATTTTTTACATTCTTTTTCAAGGCAATAAGGGGAAAGCTGCCACAGAATAGGGTTATTGGACTACAGTCACAGGCTAGGGTTACAGGACTACAGCCGCCTGTATCAATAAAAACGTATTCTTAAATTATTTGTTTATTTATTGTTTTGATCCATCATCATTTTTGTGACGTGAAACATTGGTAGATTACTTTTTTATTGTGTTTTATTTATTTAAATGGGGGTCCAGTTTGCGACCACATCTCGAAAAAATTTTTTGAAAGAAAGTACCATTTTAGGGTAATTTTGCCGGAATGCGATTACAAATTATGATATTATCATCATAACGCGTAATTTCTGAAATACAATTACAAATTATGATATTAATATCATAATTTGTGATTGCATTTCAGAAATTACAAATTATGATATTAACATAACGCGAGATTTACTCAGTCAATTTTTTTAAATTTTGTAGGGGGTCAGGGAAGTTTTTCCAAAAAGAATTTTATTCCAAACAGGGGGCTACGTGAAAAAATATTTTTGATCCGAAAAAATTTTTGGTCGTTTTTGAATATTTAACGTCAAATATTGTCAATTTACATATTTGACATTTGACGTCAAATATGTCAATTGACCAGCGCAACTCTAAAGTTGACACGATTTTCAATTTTTTTAATTTTGTAGGGGTCAGAGAAATTTTAAAAAATTTTTCAAAAAGAAATTTATCCGAACAAGGGGGCTACCTACGTGAAAAAAATATTTTTGACACGAAAAAAATTTTTGGTCGTTTTTGAAAAAATGTACGCCGCCGTTTCGTGTCAACTTTATGTACGCCATGAATTGTACCTTAAACTTCATATTGATATTGTTCATTTGCCAGTTTCTTCATTTACAAATGCTGTAAAAAGTTGAATGCTATGTTATTATTACAGTCGAGTCTCGTTATAACGGCACCCCCTGGGGGTGCGGTTATAACGAATTTTCGGGGATGCCGTTATAATGGATACTTTTGAAAAAGAAGATTGGTTGAATTTTATGTTTTTTGAGTTTTCGTTAGGCATCCCTGCGTGGTCGTTTGGCGGGAAAACTTTTGGGGGAGGGGTGCCGTTATAACGAGACTCGATTGTATAACCGACTCTATGTATCATGTTCAAGTTTCCTTATTTTAGGCAATTATAAGATAGGCGAATATTTAAATATTGTTGTTTGATTTTATTGTGTTGAACTTTGTCACTATTTATTAATGCAATCCTACACTCACAAAACCGTTTTAATTTCGGGGAGCTTATTCCCCGTAAATTCAGGGGTTACCCCTAAAAATACGGGAAGAACTCTTAATCCCCGTATTCTCAGGAGTAACCCCTGAATTTACGGGGGAATAAGCTCCCCGAAATTAAAACGGTTTTGTGAGTGTAGTGGCTGTAATATAAAGTTTAAAATCGATTAATTTTCGAAAACTTTCAATAATTTAATTGACAATCACTTCAAATCTTATATCTCAATGAGGAAGCATTTTCAGATGGTGGTGTAAAAACAACAGTTGCTCAGAATTTTATCTCTTTCAAATGACATAAAAATTTTGAACATGTTTTCCTGAATTCCCTGTTTCTTTAAGGTGCACCGCCCAGGCTCCGAAAATGGGGCCTGTGGGGGCCGAGCTTTTCTCTACGAGGTTAAAAGCTAGAAGCCTAAGGCGCCATTTATACTTGCCGCAAGACGCGCGCGTCTTGCGGCAAGTATAAATGGCGCCTAATCTCTTTTCTAAAATGTTGATGCGACCTCAATCTAATACTCACATCAAGGAACATGATTCTGAGCGATTTGAGCTGCTTCGATCTCAACCTGACTGAATTCTGATGGGCTAAACATAAATTTCTAATGGTTAAAATTTATGCCGGACTAGAATTTTTCCGCTTGAAACACACGTGCTTTACTATCGAAGTGAAGAAAACAGGAATACAGTCGAGTCTCTTTATAACGGCACCCCCCAAAATTTTTCCCGCCAAACGACCACACAGAGATGCCTAACGAAAACTCAAAAAACATAAAAGGTCAACCAATGTCTTCTTTTTTAAAAGTATCCGTTATAACGGCACCCCCCAGAGCACTTGTGTTTCATGCACAAAGTCGGAAACTCGCGGTTTCTTAATCGTAAATGTCATTTCTAGAGATATTTTTAATCGAAAAACACGAATCTGACGTTATTTTTCGTGGCACACCTCTCGTTGAGGTCGAAAACACAAGCTTTTCTCTAAAAATAACATATGTACAGGTTGTTTTTTGATTGCTCCCACATTTCAAAAATTCGCCAAAAGTCGAGTATAAATCCGTTTCCATCGTCCAATAGCTCAATCGAACGCCCTAATCACCGGATTTTTTTAGAAAACAAAATTATTGGAAAAAAATTATTTTCGATTTTTTAGCCCAAAAATAGTAAAAATCACGGTTTTTTTAAGAGACACACTTTCTTGAGTGTTCAAAGGTTGTCTTAAACGGTTCGAGTGCGCTCCAAATTGAATTTATTTAGTGAAATTAACGCATGGGATAGTTTTTAAAAGTCATTTCGAGTCAAAATTCGAGGAACACAAATTCAAAACCATGTTCGAAGCTCAATACCACAGATTTACATGTATTTTTTGAATTTTCTAACCTCCCTAAAACACCCAAGATAATTTTTTTCGCCCAAAATTTCTTTCTGACAGATGTATTTCAATATGGAGTACATTTCTAAAGTCTGTTTTTTCGCAAATACCCAGACGCGGATTTTTGAAAAACTCGATTTCAAATCTTTTCGTTTCAATACTTAAAAAAACTTGCATTCAGGCAATTATAGTAATATAGTTGAAATTTTTTTTTGGCTACCACGGAAGTTTTTATTGAATCAGACAACGTGTACATTGAAACGAAAAGCAAAAGGCGCGAAATTACAAAATTTAAAAATTTTGAATGATTTTCTTCTCTTATGCTGTAAAATTCTCTTGTTTTTCGACCATTTCCCGTAGTTTTTCTATTTTTAATTCCGTTGTTTTTCTATTTTTAAGGCTGCGTTCAAGCATGTCAAAAAATGAATAAAAAATAAGATTTTTTTTATTGTTTTGCATTTTTTTCATAAAAATGACATAAAACATTTTTTTTAAATAAAGGTGCATCATGGTTTATTCCTCATTCTCAAGCAATGAGTAGAAACATAAATAAAAATAGAAAAACTACGGAAAATGGTCGAAAAACAAGAGAATTTTACAGCACAAGAGAAGAAAATCATTCAAAATTTTTAAATTTTGTAATTTCGCGTCTTTCGCTTTTCGTTTCAATGTACACGTTGTCTGATTCAATAAAAACTTCCGTGGTAGCCAAAAAAAAATTTCAACTATACTTTTTGAACAAATTTTGACAAAAATTAACGCAATTTTCAAAAAAAGCAGTCCGTATCGCTGAAATATAGGCTCTGAAGAATTTTTTAAGCCCAAGATCATAGAAAATGGATTTACTAGAGCAGAGGAGAGGCATTTTGAAAATTGCGTTAATTTTTGTCAAAATTTGTTCAAAAAGTATTACTATAATTGCCTGAATGCAAGTTTTTTAAGTATTGAAACGAAAAGATTTGAAATCGAGTTTTTCAAAAATCCGCAACTAGGTATTTGCGAAAAAACAGGCTTTAGCTCGATTTTTTAGTGCATCTCGAAATTCGCATATTTCTCTCTCAATTTTAGCACAATAAAAGGTCGATGATTGAACTCGATTCATTCTTCAACGATTCAAGCTGCAATAAGATGACGCTTTCGTGCAACAAGTGTAACAAGAGAATTTGTAAAAAGGATGTAGACAAGGTAAATTTTTTAAGACATAGACAAGAACGGGGTGGAACGATCGTTCAAACAACACATGAACGGGAGACAAAAACGGGACGATTTCAGATCTTGGCTCCTAAAAGGGATTTTGATATGATGCCAAAGACTTTTTTACTCAGGCTGCGTTCAAGCATGTCAAAAAAGTTGTTAAAAAATGAATGAAAAAAATAAGAAAAATTCAATTTTTTGGCTAAAAAAATCGAATTTTTTGTATGCTTTTTTGATAACTTTTTTGACATGCTTGAACGCAGTCTCAGGAATAAAAGTTGAGAAAAAAAAGTATTTTACATTATCGAAAAATTCCTTAAAGGAGCTGAGAACTGAAGAAAAAATCGTCCCGTTCTTATTCATACCGTTACTGTGTATCCTTTAACCACCGAAGTGGCTCGAATGTGGGACCTCAGACTCTTCAAGAACGCCATTGGAAGCAAAGAAGTCTATGACGCCCTGGCAAATGGGAAGGCTGTGTCAAAAGTGGAAACCCGAATCCAATGAAGAAACCATGATATTATTATATTACTTTGTTATTTATTTATTTTACCTGTTTATGTTGTGTTGCTTTTGACTACCTATGGTTATTCATTGGACTTTTGTCTGTACCATTGGGAAAATAAGGTTTGAACTTTAACCCGGATAATTTTTATGGCAACGCATTAAAAGCGATGGACAGTCTTTGGCATCGTCAATGCTTCAAGTGCAAGGGATGCGATGAGCCTGTAGTAGATGGTAGAGACTATGTTGCTGCGCTTGACAGCTCAGGTAGACCTTGGCCACTTTGCCTCGATTGCCATTTCGAAGAGAAGGATTTGCGATGTGCCAAATGCAATCAGATACTTCGCGAAAGTTACGTCGAATTCAACGGGATGAACATGCACCGCAGTTGCTTCGTATGTGCAGAGTGCAACAAGCCTTTCCCAAGTAGGAATTTTTGAACCGGTCAAAATTATTGCCACTTTTTCAGATGGCCATCATGTCGTGCAAGAAGGAAAGCCGACATGTAGTCTATGTATCGTAAAAATTCCGGTCAGTTTTCGTATTTAAATTATGCCAGTTATTCGCCTTTAAATACTCCAAAAAACACGACAAAGAAGAACCGGGCTATATATCTAATCTTATGCTTATATTTCCATGTTTGTTATTAACTGTTTCTACTTGATCCTTAATTTTGTCATCTATTGGCTGTGGATCATGCATTAAAGTTCAATTCAATTGTTCGTTTTTTTAGATGGACGATGAAGAACTCGACGAAGGTGATGAAGAATTCGATGAAAGCGGTAAAGAAGACGATGAAGAACTCGACGAAGGCAGTGAAGAACCCAATGAAACGAGTATAGACGAGGAAGTGTGATAACGTTCGTGTAGACCATTGTATTAGTTAGAATTTATAGTTAATACAGTTTTATTCATTGTTAATAAATCACTTCATACTTTTTAATAAAGTTTTATTGTTGTTAGTATGAGAATACTTTTAACGGTCGTTTGATGTTTCGAAAATTGGCATTTCGATTAGAGACCGCCACGTAAAAAATTTTTTTCCGATTTTTTCCAAAATTTTTTGCTAAAAGTGTCCAAAATGGGTGTAGAAACAACTTTAATTAAGACCGTTGGCAAATACTTTAGTAAAAACTCGTGAAAAATGGAAAAAAAGGTAAATTCGATGTCACAACCGCAATTTACGCAAAACTGGAAAAGTAAGATTGGAAACGGA
>OZJO01028056.1:0-10679 GCA_900406225.1 Acrobeloides nanus | reverse complement strand
AAAGCTTTTTTGACACGGTTTTTTTTCACTCATAGAGAATCAAGCATCAACTTTCAGAATCCGAAAGAATTTTGACGACTACTATCGACTATAGTGATATATCATATAAATTTTTGACGTATATGATATATCACTATAGTCGATAGTAGTCGTCAAAATTCTTTCGGATTCTGAAAGTTGATGCTTGATTCTCTATGAGTGAAAAAAAATCGTGTCAAAAAAACTTTTTTCCACGTTGAGATACGCTTTTTTTAAATTCTCATGATTAACCATGGATTCAATCTTTCGTTTCTATCTCCACGAGGAAAATGTTTTACCTAGGGGTGTAAAAGAGAAAAAATACTCGAAATCATACGATCTTTCGATTAAACCAGTGAAAAAAAATTTACCTTGTTTATCCTAAGAGTAGATCTTTTCTGCATAAAATACCCGACTAAAATGCCCATAATATAAACTTGACAACGAATCCATGGAGCAGCATAAATATATGGCATGTATTCACTAAAAAGGAAAAAAGGGAATGAAAAATTTTATCTCGCTCTATAATTGAGCCCTAACTTAAAGGACCAGTCCAGTCAGTTACAACCATATAAAAAAATGATATATTCGGAAAGATCATGAAAAATGGAGCATTTTTTGTTTTTATGACATGTTCTGAATCGTTGTAGTTTTCGAGATACTTGTGTTTGAAATTTTGAATTTGTTACAAGCACTTCGTTGTAATACACAAACTTTTTTGAATTTTGTGCAGAAAAAACGATTTTTGAAAATTTGATGAAATGAACATTGTATCAATTTGTTATAGCTAAATGAGACGAACAAAATGACACCACAATTATTCAATTTGAACATTGTTTTGGGTTATTGAAACGAAAATTCTGATTCATGTTTTCGTTTCAATAACCCAAAACAATGTTCAAATTGAATAATTTTGGTGTCATTTTGTTCGTCTCATTTAGCTATAAACAATTGCTACAATGTTCATTTGAAAATTTAAAAAATCGATTTTTCTGCAAAAAATTCAAAAAAGTTTGTGTATTACAACGAAGAGCTTGTAACAAATTCNTTTTCGTTTCAATAACCCAAAACAATGTTCAAATTGGATAATTTTGGTGTCATTTTGTTCGTCTCATTTAGCTATAAAAAATTGATACAATGTTCATTTCATGAAATTTTCAAAAATCGATGCAAAAATCGATTTTTCTGCAAAAAATTCAAAAAAGTTTGTATATTACAACGAAGTGCTTGTAAAACATTCAAAATTTCAAACGCAAGTATCTCGAAAACTATAACGATTCAGAACATGCCGTAAAAACAAAAAATGCTCCATTTTTTATGATCTTTCCGAATATATCATTTTTTCATAAAGGACCAGTACAGTCAGTTGTAACTGACTGGACTGGTCCTTTAAGGGACCCCTTTTCAACATTGACTCACTCATAGTGTTTCATTTCAGGATCAAAATAACCAAAATAAATGACAGTAGCAGGGTAGTGGTTCTTATAAACAGTAATCATGTTCGCGGCAGTCGACATTACAAAAACACAGATAGCCATAGCCAATCCGACAAATTTATTCATCGCGAGTGCTATGATCAAAATTGGTGTGAAGAAAAACATTTGCATATCTGTCGCCAAATACCAACTAACCCCAAAGCAAAACGATTTCCAGTGAACATAATTGTTCAAATATAAAAAATTAGACCAGAAATATTCTTGGCAAGAATTATCGGGTGGACCTGGACTAAGATAGGCTGGCATGTTATGCTGCAGAGTTGGCCAGACAAAAATGGAAAAGGCCACAACGAGATAATATGGAGGCGAAAGTCTGTAACAATAAGGTTAGATTAGGCTGTGGTAGATACCTGATGATTCTGTGCACGTAGAACATAATCCAAGATTGGGGGCTAATAGTTTGTTTTGGATTCTTGGCATATTCTTTAAACCATAAAAATGATATTAATAATCCGGAAATGAAGAAGAAGCTGTCTACAGAAAAGGATCCGTTGGCAATAAGTTGGGTGAGGAGATAATTATATATATCCAACATGTCAACTATGTTATCTAAAATCAACTTTTACGGATCGGCTTAGGCTTAAACTTGGGTTTAGGCTTAAGCTTAGTTTTAGGCTTATGCTTAGGCTTAAGTTTGGGCTTAGGCTTAGACTTGGGCTTAGATTTAGGTTTAGGCTTAAGCTTAGGCTTAAGGTTGGGCTTAGGCTTAAGCTTGGGCTTAGGCTTAAGCTTAGTTTTAGGCTTATGCTTAAGTTTGGGCTTAGGCTTAGACTTGGGCTTAGGGCTGGGCTTAGGTTTAGGCTTAAGGTTGGGCTTTGGCTTAGGCTTATGCTTAGGCTTAAGTTTGGGCTTAGACTTTGGCTTAGACTTGGGCTTAGTTTTAGGTTTAAGCTTGGGCTTAGGCTTAAGCTTAGTTTTAAGCTTATGCTTAGTCTTAAGTTTGGGCTTAGGCTTAGACTTGGGCTGGGCTTAGGTTTAGGCTTAAGCTTAGTTTTAGGTTTATGCTTAGGCTTAAGGTTAGTTTAGGTTAGGTTATTAACTCAGCGATAGAATGTAAACCAAGGGCTTAAAAACCACATATGCTCAAGGAGAGGTGTTACCCTTCTATCCTGACTCAACTATACAAAAAGTTACTTATAGATCCCATAGCATTTTCAAAAGTATGACCAAGCACTACCCAAGCTATGCTGAAAAATCGAATGCAATGCAAGACTCCGATTTGTCCAGGCTTTGACTTTCCAGCGGAAAAGATTTCACTAATATTAGTGTATAGTGAGAAACTTAACAGGACTTTGGTTGAGTTATCTAAGAATTCATAAAATCAAACAGTGCTAGGGTGTACCTTTTCTCATCATAGATTCTTTGTCGAGGACAAAATAATCAACTATAGAAGCCAAGATACCAACACCAACTATGATTCCTATGATTGCCCTAAAAATTGGATTTTGTTACGGTGACCGAATTTTTGAAAAATAACCCCGGATTCTTGTTCCTCAGCATCGATTTGGTCTAAACGAGTACCATATTGTAACCAAAATTCTCGATCCTGAAAATCAGGCAAAATTTTTGTGTATTGACACGAAAATATGAACATTTTAAAACTTTTACATAGTGGTACACGTTTAGACCAAATCGAGAGTGCTGATAATGAATTTGAGGTTATTTTTCGAAAATTCCTGGTGAAATCAAAATCAAGGTCTGAGAGATTCTTACCAGACTATCCAAGTTCTATAATCAGGTTGTTGTGGAACTTCGGAGATCGACTTTACATAACAAAATGGTGAAGAATTTGTTTGCGGAAACTTAACTAAAATTAAAATTTATTGAAAAAACCCCTCTTAAAAATCACTTGATTGCACCAATGTTAGCACATCATTACTATTACACCCTTTGGGCAAGCACAAATCAATCCCTCCAAAAATCGTCGGAACACCAGAATCACTTACTGCTTTGCAATTATCCGGATTTCTCCCATCCTTAAACCCTAGATTGTACCAAGCTCTGCTGTATTCCGTTTCCCATAGTCGATTTCTAGATGTAAACCGATAGCTGATGTTCTTGCATTCCGGGTAGTAGCCCCAAAAGGTTAGGGCGCCTTTAAAAAGTCCTGGTGGGATTTTTCCGACAGAATCTAGCATTTGCATTATTGGCAGGATGAAATCTTGAGGGACGCTGGTCTCGTTTTTGACGGTCATCAAAAGGATCACAGGTAGCAGATCTTGTGCACATTCTTCACTAACGGGTAATGTAAAATTGAGGGCTAAAGATGAAAAAAGTTCCAACAAAGATTCTTCTATGTTGACATGTTTTAGAATGAGATGAGCCTAAAAATTGAAAAAATGGTCTCCTTCTCAAGCAAAAGTCTTCATTTTGGGATCTAAAAGGCCAGATCATTTTTTCTGAAGTCTGTTTTAAATGAAAAATCTCGTTTTTCTGATAATTATTCGCTTTTACACCCCTAGATGGAAAATTTTTCCTATGGAGATATTCGTCAAATAAAAATTGGCTAGTTATCGAAACGAAAGATTGAATTGATGGATAGTCGTGCAAACTTTTGTTTGATTTACAATAAAAATTTCGATTATTGAAACTATCCATGAATTTCAATAAAATTTCATTAATCATTTCAAAAATCGGCGAGGGGTTACTTGCGTCCGGAAATTTGCGTCCGGAAACTTCTGTCTCGGACATTTGCGTCAGCCTTTGAAGAAATTTTTCATCAAAAACGAATTACAGTTGTACGCAAATGACGGGACTCAAATGTCCGAGACGGATGTTTCCGGACGCAAATGTCCGGACGAAATGTCCGAGACGCAAATGTCCGGGACGGATGTTTCCAGACGCAAATGACCCCTCGCCCAAAAATCACAATTTGATTGCAAATCAGGCAAAAATTTGCACGATTATCCATCGATTCAATCGATGGATAATCGTGCACATTTCTTGCATTTAAAACGAGCTTTTGTATTTAAAACAAACTCTTGGAAAGTGTCTGGGACCTTTAACATGTTTGCTTACCTCGCTAGATTCTTGAGATAAAGATTTCGATACAGTCTGACTTATTCTATGAAAATTTTGACAAGAACATACTATACAAGCTCCTAGTAGAAAACTAAAGCGAAGAAACATCTTGTTAAAAAAAGCAAATTTTACTCGACTTTCTCTTTTTATTCCTTTTTATAATAATCTCGAAGACCAGGTCGAAAGTCTGATGCAGTCCATCAGATGATTTAGTAGTGCACCCGTAATCCTTGTTTGATAAAATAAAGTCTATATATTGATCTGTTGGAAATGTTGAGGGGAAATTCCACTGTTCTCGCTCAGTGATTAGAGGTTTAAGTCGAATCCTGTATCAGCTCTTTGTTTTTAATGCCCTTTTGACGAGAAATTACGTAGAGTAGCACATGAAGAGCAGTACAAATTAAACTATTACGATTTTGATTCTTGGACAATATATGCACAAAATCATCATTTTTTCGGTTCGTTAAGAATAGTGATTATGACTTGTCGACGCANAGTACAAATTAAACTATTACGATTTTGATTCTTGGACAATATATGCACAAAATCATCATTTTTTCGGTTCGTTAAGAATAGTGATTATGACTTGTCGACGCATTGACCAGGCCAAGATTCGAGATTTCTCTAGCCCTTTGATTTCTGGTTGATTATGGCTTTTTGACCAAAACAGCCTATAAGATAAAATCATGCAAAAAATCGATTGCGCGCATTCTCGAAGCGTGAAAATGCTTCCTTGTCCTCATACATAGGCAAGGTGGGGAGGGGAGCGTCCGATGAGAGGATCCCCCCCCCCCCGGCTAAGTTGGAAACCTTTTTTTTTGATCTGCGCGTCGAAAATTTCTTATGTAAATCTTTATAAGCAAGAATAAACCAGCGCTCCCTCACTCATCTGGCCGAGTGAGAGGGTCCCCCCTAATTTTGGGCTGATGAGTGAGTGGGAGGTTCCTCCTTGCCCGCGTATGCTTGTCCCTGATTCAGGGAAAATATAGATTTTTAATTTTTGTAAAAGCACTAGTACTTGGTTTGAAAAGACGTTTCTCCATCAACAAGCCTCGGTGGTGCAGTGACAAAGCAGCGGCTTAGTGGTTACAAGTTCGCGGGTTCAAATCCCGCTTAGAGCCAAATTTTTTTTGCACAAAGTAAAAATCGAAAAATTTTGAAAAATTACTTTGTGCAAAAAAATTGGCTCTTATCGGGATTCGAACCCGTGGCATTGTGACCAATAAGCCGCTGCTTTGTCACTGCACCATCGAAGCTTGCTATGGATAAACGTCTTTTCAAACCAAGTACTAGTGCTTTGTTTTGTCGCTGGTAACGGCCTCTGATAGCTGGGGGGTTCCTGGGGTTATAATGTTAAAAACCTATATTATAAAACATTTATTCTTGCTAATATATCACAATTAAAACCTCGGCTCTCCGAGGGACAGAATGGATTGTTTTGGGGTCCTTTATATACCCTAATCTCTATGTGACATATATGACACATCTGACACGTCTACGTGACAGATGTGACATATCGGACACATCTACGTGACACGTGTGACACATCGGACACTTCTACATGACACATGTGACAAATATGACACGACTTGTCATATTTGTCATATGTGGCTGGGAATCTAATAATAGTCCTTGTTGCTCGACAACACATGCTTTTTTAAAATTAAAAATCTATATTTTCCCTGAACCAAGGTCAAAGAAGCATTTTCACGCTTCGGAAATGCGCGCCATCGATTTTTCGCATGATTTTACCCCTATATAGGCTGTTTTGGCAAAAAACTTTTTGACCGAGATTAGTCCCTGATTCTTACCCCCTTTAATTTATGCATAACTTTTTGGATTTTACCTCATTGGAGGTTTTGCCTCGATTTTTTAAATTTTTTTCTTTCTTATGATCTTTTTCTTATAATAATAATAAAAGTCACCAAAAACAACATCTTAATCCAAATTTTTCACCTTTTCTATATCCTAATATATATTTTATCTCTTTCTTTATACTTGTCCTCTACTCATGATTTTTTCATTAGGCATAAATCGCTCACGTATTTCAAAACAATTAAAATTTTATCAAGTACTAGATTCCGGAAGAAAAATTTCTCATAGTCACCCACGCTCAGTTTTTATAATGTCATGCCGAAGAGCTTTTATATATAATTTAAGCGTTTATTCATTTTAGGGCCAGAAGCAATTGCCTATTGTTTTCATGATTGAGTGTCGGGGTCATTTTAGACCAGGGTGGTCTATAATTTTGGATTTTGGCCCAAGAAAGCTCTAAAAATGGACCGGAGTCGCTCCAATTTTAGTTATAACTCTTGTCTTGTTGTTTCTGGAC
This sequence comes from Acrobeloides nanus, assembly GCA_900406225.1. Classification (NCBI taxonomy): domain Eukaryota; kingdom Metazoa; phylum Nematoda; class Chromadorea; order Rhabditida; family Cephalobidae; genus Acrobeloides; species Acrobeloides nanus. The sequence goes on along the minus strand of OZJO01028056.1, from coordinate 3,812 downwards.
TGTCGTTTGATCATTTTTAAGTCATTTTTTAAAATTTGTATAGGTCATGCCCGATTTTTTATTTTTAAAAGCGTTTTTAGCTCCATTTTTACCCAAAAACCTCGATTTTATCACTTTTGTTAATCAACATTTTTCTCAAACTCCTCATTTCCTCAACTTTTGGCACCCCACCAATAATTCTTTTCAATTTCCGTCGTTCCCAGACTTTGAACCAAATCTGCAATAAAAGTCATTTTTTCATTTATGCAAACCAGCAATTTCCATCATCAATAATTTTTTAAAGTGTATTTAGATTGCTTTTCTTTTTTTGGCCTATATTCTCGAAAAAAAGAATTTTCATCTTTGGTGGGAACTCTAAGGTTCGGCTACATTCGTATATCAAGTTTCAGTGGAGCGAAAGGAGGAATCTTTCCTGTTTTCGGATTATCTTCTTTGAACAATGGTGGATTTTTGGGCAAAGTTTGAATGAAGATATGTGTGTGAATTTTTTATTTCCGGATGATGCTTTGTTTTTGAAAATTTGATGAGGGGTATAGCGTGAGAACAATGTTGCGTGATTTTGATTTCTTCCTTCTAATAGCACTACTTTAACTCTACAAGTTAAGCACTATAAGGTATAGTCCTAAAGTCGGTAAATATTCTTATGACCAACTTTAGGTATATATTGCAACCGATATTGAGATTCAACCGACTCAGAGACGGTTAACGGATTATGAGTTCCCAATATAGGTTAACCGATATACCTAAGTTTAGGTCTAAGCTTAGGCTTAGACATAGGCTTAGGCCTAAGCCTAAGTATATCGGTTAATCTATATTGGGAACTCATGATCAACTTTAGGCCTATAACTTATAGAGCTGATCTTTGACCTTACTCCTTTTTAGATACACATGGACTTACAGCCCCAAAGAACACATGTTTCTTGAAGCATTTTTTCTATTACTAAAATTCTTCCATACATTATCTCTAAAGTGTTATTATTGTGAAGAGCCGTCACAACAAATAGCTTCTCAAATCTGGATGCATTATAACAATTATTGTCGAAAACAACGGGTTATAACATGTGGTGCTTCAAATTTTGCGTGCGTCGTCGTTAGAGTGACACATATGGATATTGATTTTACTGCTGCGGGGTGCTCTGAGGATAGGTGAGTGTTCTTGACCATCATTGACTTTAGGTCTATATCTTATAGGGCTAATGTTGGACTGATAGAGTTAAAATCGTCCGAATTTAGGCCTACAAGCTATAGAGATAAAGTTCTCGAATACCATATATCCTCTAATAAGAGTCCATGGGCGCTTATTTTTCGACCTCCCATTTTTGGCCAAAAATTTTGAAAAAATTGAAAAATTCCACAAGTACCTGTTGTTTTTGGGCTCTAGGGTGCTTATTAGAGGAAATACGATACTAGAGGATTTTGAGCTTAAAAACTTTATAAGCTATAGAGCTAATCTCTTCGTTCTAATCCAAAATTTTAGGTTCATCGGCTGTGGCCATCATCAAATCGACAAAAACGGCAACCTAACCACTATTCGTCGATGCCAATGCTCAAAAAACTATTGTAATATCAATTTTGACCTAGATTTTGGCAAGATTCAGCCTAGTCTCAGACCTAGACCGGCCATATCGCCCACTTTAGCTCCAACGTCTACTAATTTAACTATCCTTAACAGTGAGTATTATAGATCTAATGTCTATACTTTTTTAGATCTTGCCCAACAAAGTTCGTCAGAGCTCCCAATATATTCGACAGCATCAAATATTGAGGAGACAACCCAAAATTTATCTTCTATAGATATTGACCCTCTTGCTGAGGATATCAATTTTTACCATATAGAGATGCAAGTTGAGCAGGAATCTAAGAAGTACCGATCGAAAAATAGAAATTTGATCATAGACCCTGTAAATACTAGTGATAAGATGTCTATATATAATGTGTATATTGTTAGTTTGGTGTGTATTATATTGCTTTTTAGTAAATAAAATTTATACCAAAGCTAGAAAATATCTAAAGAATCGAGCGACAACGAAATTTCCTCCTGAGTTTTACGATGTTTTATGATTGGATTCTTCGTTGACTCTATGAATATCGATTATTCCAAAATAACACGTCGTAAAAATCGCCCTTCCATCGGAGGGAGCTAATGAGAATCAAAAATCGTGTCGAAAATTCGAATCTTGGCCTGGTCATTGTGTCGAAAAGCCATAATCACTATTCCGCACGAATCGAAAAAATGATGATTTTTTTGCATATATTTTCCAAGATCAAAATCGTTTTTTTGACACTATGTCGTAAATAGAAAAATGCCACCAGAGCAGTGATTGACAAGTACCGGGACCCCTGATCTATGGGTACTTTGAGGATGTGTCATGTTAATAATAGCAGGAAACCTAGGTACCCTGATGCCTACTTTGCCTACGCTGATGCACAACCCCTATAGTCAAAATGATCTTTATCTAATTGGAAATAGTGCCTTAGAGTTTTTATGCCTTCATCAAAAAATTTTCGACCTATATCTGCAAAAATGTGTTTTAGTCGTGTTATTAAAATTTTTAATTGCCACATAATAACGTCAGTGAGACCTTTTTAGTTTATCTAGAGACTTTTAAAACGAAAAGTTTTACATATAAAATTTTAACGAATCTCTAGGGGACCGGTTAATTTCCAACATAATTAGGATAACATTTATGAAAAGGGTGTTTTCTATAAAATGCAAAAAGATGGCGAAAAACGAAGTCTCTGTGGTGTTGGATGATCAGGAAGCTGTATATAAGCTTTAATGGTGTCGTGTTTTAACTTGCTAGACGGTCGAATGCTAATCTACAGGGTGCGAGATGAAACTGCAACACTTGATTTTTTGCGTTTTAATAACATTTTTTCAACAAATTTATTTAGAATACAACAAATAACAATTACAACAAGACTTATTCAAAATGTCCGCCTTTTGCATCCATGCAGGCCTTCAGTCGCTTCGGAAAGTTGTCCACGATCTTGATCAAAGTTTTCAAGGTGATTTCGTCCCATGCCTTCTTCAAAGCTCGCTTCAAGGATTCCACATTCGGGTGGGGTTTCGCACACGCTTTTTCTTCTAGAATGCTCCACACAGAGTAATCCAGAGGGTTCAAATCTGGTGAGTTTGGCGGCCATTCACCGTCGTTGTTGCGCCAATGGGTATCGACCGATATGAAATCAGGGCAATTCGCACGAAGCTTCTTGGCCAATTTTCGAGTCGAGTTCACTTTGGTCGACGGGTTTCTCTTGATCATTCCTTTAGTGCGCTGGATATTCCTTCAACTTCTTGCAGTTTTTTCTCTTTTTCGGTTTTCGTTGCTTACGGTTTCTTCGAATCTCTTGATTGTTCGAGATACTGTCCACGGTTCAATATCAAGAAACCGCGCAATTTCACGTACTCCTTTTCCATTTTCATGCGCTCTAATTATGGCAGATCTCAATTCATTCATTTTAACACTAAAAACAAAATTTTAAATGAAATTTGTTGAAAAAACAATGAAAACGCAAAAAAATCAAGTGTTGCAGTTTCATCTCGCATTCTGTAATTAGAAAGATGTCACTGGATTCTAATAATTTTGACAATGTTGTTTCACATACTTCGTTCTCCGTTTCGACTGGCCTTTCGTAAGTTTCTCTACCTAGTTGGGTGGCATTTTCTGGCACTATAACTTTCGCCACGTACCTTTTGCCACTTTCGTGCCAATAAACATATTAGGCCAGAATGCAGAATACGGTAATGTTCGGAATTTTTTCAAAACCGACTCTAATCGACTTGTCTTGATGAGTAATGACCAAAAAAA